>CM070738.1:29158532-29461828 GCA_036346245.1 Bonia amplexicaulis | reverse complement strand
TTTGGTAGTGCAATTAAACTCATTACACTTTTTACTACAATTTTTGTATTGATCCTGTCTTGAAAACACACCATTTAAAAGCTAATTACTGTAAACAGTACAAGCATAAGTCAACTTTAAGTTCAAAAGAACTCGACCTATAAAAAGACACTTTATTTAAAAGATAATTATTATAGAAAAATCAAAAACAGTATTTAGAAATTGAAAACAAGAGACCCAATAGTAACATGAGGAGAAAGGAAGAATTTTTTTTGAAATAATCTATTTTTATTCGAAATAACAGAAATATACCCGCTCAAAAAAATTTACAGAAATAGCCTCTAGTCGTCAAGCCGTTGACATGGGACTGTCATGATGGCCGCGACAGACGGCGGGCTATCCATAAAAAAATATAGTTGTAAAAAAGAATAGTGTAACTTTGTTATGAAGTAAATAGTCGTAGAAATTTTAGTCAGTGTAGTTATAGAAAACTAGTATCAGTAGAAACTTATAGTTGTAGAAAATTTAGTGAATATAGTTATAAAAAATTAGCATCGTACAAAATTATAGTTGTAAAAAATTTAGTCAATATTATAACATAATAAGCATCCATAGAAAATTATAGTTAATAAAAATACAGTCAATATTTTTGTACGAAGTAAATAATTCGCTTTGTGCAAAACTTTAATACGTAACATTTATGAGTAATTACGAATGGATATAATGACGTTAATACATTGAAAAAACATGCGTACTGTTATAACTGGTATATTGGCATTTAAATCAATATGCCATGTAAATTATCGACACCTATTAGTAATTATTTACAATATGAGAGAGGTCGAGCAGCGAGAGAAGAGCGGTGTCAGTGCGCGTGGAAGCCACTAGGGAGTTCAAGCGTATTGGGTTGGAGGAATAAGAGCGGTGTACACTGCGTATCCCGCGAAGGACGTTCACATCGTGGTATGTTACATCAAATATGTAAATGTTCACTTTCTGCAATCCCACTAATATGTTTCACCATTTCGTGTTTTCCTTGCAGGTGGACTTCGGTGCTACGATTTAGAGGGACTCTTGCACCATGTGAGATAGAATCGCCAGTGGTGTGGAGGTAACACAAGAGGAGGTGGTGCAGGCTTTTCGTCGTGTGCAGGCATTGGGTGCATGTGTCGTCGCCCTGTTGTCGTGCACTTGGCACTCGGAGGTCCGCACGCCCGCGCAAGGTGCACACTCCGTGCGCCCGTCGACGCCATCCCGTCCGTCATCACAATGCGCAGGGGGTTCTATGTGGCCATGTCCGCCACGCCCTTACGAGGCCGAATGGTCGGCTAGGCCATATCCGACTCCACCTCATCCTGACGAGGCGGGGTCAGCCTGGGCATGGCCCCCTACACCACAGCGCAGCACTTTGGGCGTCCTCCAGACTTCTACAGCTTCCCTACGTAGGGCACGTGCGAGTGTCGTCGTCCTTCTGACGGCTTGACCACGCCATGGCACTAGCCAAGGGTACGCGTTGTCTCTTTACTGTAGGTATTGCGCCCCTTAAGGGATTTTGGGGCATCCTCAGGCCAGGAGGACACAGACCAGTACTTTGCGGACTAGGCCAACCAGGCGACGAGCTCGGCACCTCAGCCAACACTCCCGAAGGTTCTCTCCGGCTCACGGCTCCGCGGTGCACCAGTAGCCATACAGGCGGTGGTGTAGTCCACCCCTCCGGCTTTGGGACCTCGTGTGCGCAAGTCTCCTGAGCGTCTTACCTTGTTGGGGCTCGACATTCGGCGCTAAGGAAGGTGGTCAAGCGGGGCCGTACGAGAGGGCGCAGATGTGGACACGGAGGCAGGGGCGGGATGGTGACGGAGGATGGGCTAGGGGTGCTGTTCGATGTGTCTAGTGCTGGTTGTACTTTTGTTGTTCCTGTACTACTTACATTTCTTACTTACTAAGTGGTCGACGTGGTGGCGGGTGCGGCGTGGCGCTGGTGTCGATATGGCGCCCACGTCGTTCCGTGTGGTTGCCACATCGGCCCGCATGTTGGCGTGGCTTGTCAGTCGGTAATGGCACGTGGTTCAATGGTTCGGCGGCATTAGAGAGCACGGTGAGGGTTGGTGAAGGTCACAAAAGGTAGAGGGAAGTGCGAGGAGATGGTCTCACCTTGACACGTCGCTCGGAGACATGTGGAGGCGGTCGGCAGCAAGAAGATGTGGCGGTGAGGACTGGCTTGCGGCTGTGTTGGCGTTTCGGTAGTGCGTTTGACCGATGAGGTGGTGGACAACGACCGTGAGGACGTAGTGAAGCTTCCCGAAGTGGTGGCGTCCCCGAAGGCGGCTTGAAGTGGCAGGAAAACCTCATTGGACGGCCAAAATGATGGAAGCTTGGCGCTACGAGCTTAGGGGTGATGGGAGGCGCAATGTGAGGCGAGTTATGGTGTGGGGAGCAATGGGGTGCTTGGGGACCCTTTTATAGCCTGGAGGGTGTGTATCGTATGACAATTCCTCACCCACAAGCAGTGGTGCCGAAATGGCCAAAGGGATATAGGGAAGGCATGAGCATGGAGGGGTTTGGTGGTGGGATTCCTAGAATTTGCAATGATGCGAAGATCATGAGGTGAAAATGAGCAAAGCGAAGACCCGAGACGGGTCAGCGGTGGGTGGCGACATTCGCGAGGAAGAAGAAAGCAGTGGAGGAGATGGCGCTATGACGAGTGGTAGGAGTGGCATGGCGGCGGGAGCGATCGGATGACCAACACACGAAGGCGATCGGCCGGTGCCAACGCGTGGGCTGGAGAGAGGGAGAATTACAAGAGGCCCACGTGGAGAGAAAGAGAAGAGAGGGCGGAGTAGGGGTGGTGCGGATGGTCGTCGCGTGGTAGGGAAGAGAATCGGGCCATCCACGTGTCATCCCAGGAGTGGAGGGAAGATTTTAAAAACCAATTTTATTTTCAGAAACTCCTAAAAAATTGACAAAGGCCTAGAAAATAGCAGAAAACTCCAAATAAATTCTAGAAAATTCTCAAAAATACTACTCCAAATAAATTCTAGAAAATTCTCAAAATACTACAACTCACAAGGAACCCAAGCAAAATACAATCAACTTAATTTGACCACAAATAAATACATGTTTTCATAGATCTTTTTCTAAGCTAAAATAAAAAGAAGAAAGAAAGTCTAGGAAAATTCATTTAAATTAAATCTAAAATTTTGGGATATCACAATGGCGTTATTTTGAGCTGGCGCTATTATTATCTATTCCGCGCTGGGGGTGGTCCTCCACGTGAGTGGATGGGGCCGATCCGAGGTCATTCCAACTGGCAACAGCCGATTTGGATTAGAAATTCTAGGCTAACGAGAAAGCAACAATATATATGCTATAACCAAAATAATTACATATATGCATACCAACAGCAACATGCTCCGGTATCTTTATAAAAAAGAACAACATGCTCCAGCAAAATCCAGGAAAAGAGCTGCAGGGTTTTTTTAGATGATATAAGTTTTCTATTTGGTTTCTCATAAAAAAGAAGGTTTTATGTTTGGTTTAGTTTGCTAGGAGCACACTTTTCTTTCACCACAATCGAGCTAGGTTTTGGTCCCATTTGTGATCTTGGGTTTCATGACAAATTTGTAGGAATTACATTTTTTATAAAAACTCATAAAATACCAATGTTCCAAAAATAAATAGTATTCTACGATAGTTTTGTTAGTTTTAATTGTAGAAAAGAAAATTGATACATGTGAGTAATGCAAATAATGCATGGTTGTAACTAAAAATCTCCCCCACCCCTCCATTTTTATACTCTTTTCATGCAAAAATGGAAGATGCTCCCTCAGAAAAGAAGACGAAAAACCAGTTTAGAAAAAGAAGAATTACAACATGCACCTATAGTGCATAGTATCTAAAACATTCCACGTCGTCTAGAGGAAACACTCATACAAATGCTTCAATGCATTGTATCTAGCAACTGGCCCACTCTATTGATGTCACTATCTTCTATTTGGGAAAATTGGCACCATGTCGCCGGTCAAACATGGAAATCTACAAATGCCATCGACAAATACTCTATTGTGAACATGCCACTGCTTCGTGCGCTTCCATCTCGAAGTGTCGCTCCCCCTTTCATCCTAAGACAACATTTTAGGCTCGCCATGCAAGGGAATGTAAATGGGGTGGCACTTCGAGATGAACACACAAAGTAGTGGCATTCGCAAATAAGGCATTTTTTTTGAAATATAGGTTTGACCAGTGGCATGGAGCTATTCTCCCTTCCTATTTATGCCTTCACTGCCAGTCTGTCCTATTATTTACTCCTCCCTGTTAACCTTCCCCACCCGCCGTTTTCTCTTTCGCGTATAGATCTCTGTTGTTTTCATCTCACTACTGGTAGGGTTAAAAATCGAGCGCTCGGCCGCCGCCGCCTCACTCAACAGAGAAGAATTGTTCGGCCGAGGAGAGGAAGAAAAGAGAGAAGAGAAAAGTAGGGAGGGGAGAAGAGAAAAGGAGAGGAAGAGGAGAAGGAGAAGATGAGAGGACGGAGAATGGGGAGAAGAGAAGAGGAAGAACCAAATCCAGGTGATTTTTTTATTTACAATATTGTATATGCAGTATATTTTTTATTTACTGTTAGTGTTAGTAGAAAATTATATATGCAGATAGAAATAGTTTAATTTTTGGTATAAAAATTTAGTTAACGTAGTTATAGAAAATTAACAAGCGTAGAAGCGGATATGAGAGGAAGAAGCAACGGTGGTTCCTCAGACATGTCAGGGTTGGAGTTGTCGGCGCTCATCCTGATGTGTGCGTAATCTATTATCGCCACGCCGGGATTGTAAAGGCCATAAGAAAACTTCAGGAAGATCCCGAGGAGACCTTTTCTTGGCCGGATATGAGGAACATGTAGTGTATTTGTCACTTAGGGGTGAACTTTTTAAGCAGTTCCCAAAACAACCATTGATGAAGCTATTTAAGAGGCTGGCTATGCAGAACCAGCGGAGAAAATTTGATGCTTTGTGTGCGTTGTTGGATGAGCACAGTAGGAAGCACGTCGACGAGAGGAGCAAGGGGCCGGTCATGCCCGGGGCGGCACAACTAGAATGCTTGCTAGCACTTGATAAGCCTAACCCAGCCAGTCCAAGAAGGAGGAGCTTACGGAGCATCAAGTGCTTCTCGTAGTGGATCGAGAAAGAACTATTGGAGAAGTGGTCGCTGTTGCACGACACGGACGACGCAAGGTACAACATAATGACAACTAACCTTACAGAGGTATATAATTGGGTTCTCAGGGGCCTTCGTTCTCAGCCCCTTGTCGCCATCGTGGAAGGTGTTATTCACGCCACAATCGGCTACTTCAGGGAGAGGCACACGAATACCGCACTTCATGTGGCGAATCCCCGAGCATTGTATCTGTCAAAAATTACGGCATATATGGAGACAAAGGCACAAAGGGCCAATTGCACACATTGCACGTCATGGGCAACAGGGAGCACTGTTTCAACGTGGTACTCCGTGATAGAGCCCGATTTGGGACGACTCGTTCCCTTGTTACCCACGAGATATGCCTTGGAGATCATGCAAATGAACATAGCTGCACGTGCAACAAGCTGACGATCTTACACAAGCCATACTCTTATGTCCTCGTTGCATGCGGGACCGTGGGCATGGATCCTTCGAACTTCATGTCAGAGTACTTCTTCAAGGAGAGGGTCATCTCGTGCTCCATCTGCTGACGGAGGTCTCATTTTGCTCTTTAAGACTGTCAATACGTGCCTCCAAATAAGCGAGTCGCTCATACAACGTATGCACGTAGATCGCAACATACTATTCATGAGGAGGATCAATCCATCGCACGAAGTCACATTTATCCATCTACTTCAAAGGAACGTTAATATTGAAACTCTATTAATAGCACAAAAAATAGACGAGTGCAAACTTGTACCCTGGAGTATGAGCATCGAAAGAAATATCGACCACCATCCGTATGGCCTTCTGCCACTTGCACCACCGTGTCCAGCATGTGTTTGCATTTCGACCACACTGGCAGAGCGCGCCTATTTGGCAACAAGCGATATGCAGCGTCGAAGTCCTCCTTCCCTTCGAGCGGAAGTTCCTCATTTGGTGACCCATGTTCAACTGGCCCCTCGGCGTCTGTCATGGTGGTTTACTCTACGATGGATAAGATAGTTATTCTAACCAGCAATGCCTCGTCCATTTATTTTATAGCGTAACTGCGGTGTCACAGCACCATTCATAACACATAGCAGCTTTGCCTAGCGACGAGACCACACAGGCAGCTTTGCGCAGCGACAAGACCACACGGGTCGGCTTTCCGCAGGGACAAGACTATACACTCTAGCTTTGAGCACCAACAAGACTGCATACACCAGCTTTCACCAATGACAAGACTACACACATCATCTTTACGCACAGAGAAGACCGCATGCGCCAGCTCTGCTCAGCGACAAGACCACACGGGCCAGCTGTCCGCAGCGACAAGACTACACACGCCAGCTTTGAGCAGCGATAAGACTAACACGCCAGCTTTCACCAGCGACAAGAGTACACACGTTAGCTTTAAGCACTACGAAGACCGCACGCGCTAGCTTTGCGCAACGACAAGACCGCATGGGCCAGCTTTGCTCAGTGACATGACATGACAGCCCAGCTTTTCGCAGTGATATGACAGCACAGGCCAGCTTTACGTAGTGAGAAGACCGCACGTGCTAGCTTTGCGCAGCGACAAGACCTCACGGCCTAACTTTACCAGCTTTGCGTAGTGACGGGACCACACAGGTACCTTCATGTACCAACAGGGCAATAAGGGGCCCTATAAAAGGACATCGAAGAGATTTCTCAGATAACACTGCATAAGCAAACCCCACACTATACCGGTGTTTGCTTCACCACACTAGGATGGTCAAAAGGCAGAAGAAGCAATGGGACAAGATGATGAAGTAATGGGAGGAGACCCGCGCCCTAACACGGTTAGCTGTCGTCCGCAATGAGAATGTAAGGACTGCTGCGGCCCGGGCAGATAAGCCTAGTGTGCTATGAGGTCAGCTTCCGCAATGATGCACCTCATAGCAACAACCTCATCCCGAATGTTCCCACCGAGCGTTCGCCGTAACTCCCACCAGAGGGGGAGACGCCCCTTTGTTGGTGCCGGGACATGTGCAAGTTCTTCAAGTCTAACCACTGCCTTAGCCTAGGTATGCAATACTGGGGTTGCGCAAACTACTCCAGTAACTACCCCGACCGCCGTCTAGACACCGCAACCTATCAGCAGCCGGTAAGGACCAGGTGCACCGTTTCCCCCTACCTTTTCTCCTTTAGAGTACGCACTAACAACCCCTCCCCTGTATTCATAGTCCCTGGAACCCCTATATGGCTACCGCAAATGGATCGATCTTGAGATCCACCGAGAGAACCAGTGGGCCCTTAACTTCGAGGAGTGGAATGTCGCAAGGTCCTCCGAGATCCGGGAGGAGCGCCGCAAGAATGAGCAAACCCTGTGTATACAACGCGAGACGAAAACTCATCTCGAGGTGTGCACGCGTAGGGAGCGGGAGGTTCGCGAGAGGGAGCGCGAGAAAAAGAGAGAAATGACGACCAAGGCAAAAGAGGCCGCCGAGGAGTTCAACGCCGAGTTGGCAAGGAAGGAAAAATGACTCCGGTCCACACAGTAGGTCGTACGAGTAGTTGGGTGGGTTAGTCGCACATGATGCTATATGTTATGCATGTAATCAAAAACTACGTGGTATATTACTCCCAACTGTATTATGAAGTCTATTTAAATTCAGACAAGTTTATTTCCTCAACTTTTTACATTCAATCATTCACATAGCAAGTCATCCAACAATATTAACATACTAATTTTCCTCCATATACGAATTTCCAGTAACATCACAATATCACTTACTAACGTACTTACCGATCGTTCTAAGGTCGATCGTTCTTAAAAAAAGTTTCACGATTTTTTACACTCCTACAACATACAACGACCATAAACTTTTATTACAAATCCAGCAGATTATCTTCCAGTTATAATATACAAAATTCATAAAATCTACGAATTTCATAAGGTACAGTTTGCAGTCGTCCGACCATTGGATGACTCCACATGCAGTCGCACTGTGGTTAGGCGACTGGAACTCTGTCACCTGACCGTTGGGGGATTGGATCCGGTCGCCCAACAGGGGACCACTAGATCCTATTTCTATAAAAAAATTGCCACGCATATATTTCTGTTATTTCAAATAAAAAATAAATTATTTGTACAAAATAAATTCCATCGCCGCCCTCTCTCTCTCCCATCGTCTTCTCACCGCCAGTTGCCATCCCTGTGTCACCTCTCGTCTCTGAGCCAATTTCAGCTAAATTTAGCACGATCTGCGCCTGCGACGCTTATATCCTACTGGATCTAAGCCGGGATTGCCTAAATCGATGGCTGTGTATAGTGTTACGTGGTGTGACACAGGAACAATGGATGGTGAGGCATCTCGATGGTGGCAACCCGAGCTGATGGCGGGTGACGCTGTACCGAGATGTAGCCCCAAACGTGGCTATCCCGGTGCCCTGACGCGTATTCCCCGCCACAACGATGACGTTGTCCCAACGCAACAACATGTTTCCCTAGGCGCTCCTCCCATGGCCAGATCGACAGGCCCTACAAAAGGTGTAGCCTAGATACAACTTTCTCCTCCAATGCATTTTCTTTTTGTTGTATCTTAGCGTCTTGATCTACGCAAGAGAGTTGTATCTCTTACAAGATACAACTTTTCTCCACGCCACCTCCAGCCCAATCCAACATGCCATGCCATTGGATACGGTGGATGCCCTTATGGGCCATTAGTAAATTAGGAACTCACTTGACCTGGCCATTAGTAAATTAGGAGCCCACTTGATGTGGTTGGTGGGAACCGACGGGACGTTCGTCAGGATGGAAGTTTAACCCGATTGCCCGATCACCCGTTGTTTAGTGGCACTATTTTGTTCGGTATGATTGGGCCTACGGGCCTTGTCGGCCGCACTAACCGGGCCGTCAGTGGAATGGGATGTTGGGCTCGGAGTCTCGAAACCCGCGTCCAAGTCCAACTGCGCGGAGCGACACCTGAATACGATGAGCTGGGCACCCGACAGCACACGGCGACGCCTTCTCACCCACCCGCTCGCACCGCACCCAGCTCGCGGGCGACTCCGCCGGCCCCCTCCTCCTCCTCCGGCGGCTGCGATGGCGGACAGGGGAGGGAAAGGTTTCTCCTCCGCCTCCAAGGGGAAGTCCCTCGCTTCCAGGCCAGGTGCTCTCCCGTCCCCTTTTTTTTTAACAAATCTCTCTCGTTCTTTCCACCTTCCTTTTCCCCGTATATTTCGGTCGTCGTCTCGACTCTCAACCGACGCGAGCCCACCGAACAAGTTGGTGGGTGTGGGGCTTCCCGGTGGTAATCGATAGGATTCGAGATGAATGACTGGGGATTAGGGTTTATATGATGCGGAGGGTTTTGCTGTTGTGGGGCCCTACGGAGTGGCGCGGTCAAAAGGGGATAGTTTTGGTTTTTGGAGAAGGTTTGGATGCAGTGTGATCATTTGAGGGCCTATGATTTGGGTTGTTTTAATTACGTACACAAGTATAACTGGCTAACATACCAGAGGAAGATCGTTTAAGAGGAATGCCGTGTTAATGTGGGTAAGGGATGGCAACGGGGCTATTCTCCACGGGATGCCCTCACATCTCCATTCCCTGTTTAGCTATCGGGGGCAATTTTCCTCCCGTCCCCATCCCCACTGGGGAATTGGGGGGAACTGCCCCAATAAGAAGCTAAATTCGAATGATACTAGATAATTTCATAAATTTATCATATGGTTATTTAGAATTACGTAAATTTCTTAACACATGAGATGGTAGAATAATACTAAATGAGTTACTATAGATTGTACCAAATATATTAGTCCGGAGACAAAGTACCTATATTTTAGACATGTAGATGTATCAATCTATGTATATATGAGTGTATATTGGGGAGTGGGGATGGGGGAGGCATTCCCCTCCCTGTCCCCATATAAGGTAGCGGGAACAAAATTGCCCCATACACATCCCCAAATAGGAGAATTCCCGATGGGCTGCCTGGGAGTGGGGCCCCATTGCCATCCCATTAGCCCAACCTTCTTTGTTTGGGTAAAGGAAGATCCGCTGAATCTCTGATCCAACATGCGAACTAAATTAGAAAGTGATGTATATGCCTATTGTGAAGTATCCTATGTGTGTATGCTCATGGTGATTGAAGGAAGGTACTTATGCCTATTGGGAAAGATTATTGCAACTAAGGCTCTTATGGTACATTGTTTGTCATGTAATTTTGTGATCTTGTCATGTGATGAATTTACAGCTTCATCAAAATGAATGCTGCAGGTTTTGAGAAGTTGAGCTTTATCAGGCATGTTTTGAGAGTCTGACAGATCTGTTTATGGATCTTTCTTCTTACAGGAGCACCGAATGGAAGGCAGAACAGTTCTGCAAATATCCCGCATGTCACTATTGATTCAGATTCGGACTCTGAAGGTAACATTACTATCCAATTTCATGACCTAACAGTTTCCAGTTAACAATTCTTCATTTCATCAAATCTTTAAAAACCCTAAATTACCCTTCACATTCTGGTTATGGGCAGGCCAAGTCAGTTGTGTTCACTGCTGTTCTCTCTGAAGATAGTTTATTACACTGAAAATCTATCAGGAGTTTGGCCCATGAGCACATCCTTTAGTATTTGCTTTGTAGTAAAAATATCACTTATCTTCGCTAGCATGTAATGAAGTTTCTGTCTTACATCTCTGGCAAATTTTTTGTCACCATTAAGAACACTTCATGCTGTACTCAAGGGAATTCTTTTGTAAGAGATAAAAAAAGTTATGGTTGAACTGGCCGTTTGTGTTTGGATTGAATCATTTGACTAGAAGAGTCCCACAACCATCCAGTAGTTACTGCCTACTTTTCTTGTCAGCTTTCGTAGGTTTGATCAATTACTATAGAAAAATGTTGGTAAAGAAATACATAACATGTTTTAGTTTTCTTTTGGTTTTATTTGCAGAAGTTCCATTGACTATCCATTCATAGACGCTGATTACCATTACACTTAGTGTGATGCACACATCATTTCATTTGTAATGCAAGTGTACTGCAAGTCACTCTTGGATCACATTTCATGGGTGTGCATAACAGGTGGTTATTATTGAGCTGCCTATGTTGTAATTGCTATGCAGTATTTGATAAAAGCAAAATATGGGACCACAGTACATAAATAAATTCTAAAATTTACAGGACAGTTGAACGTTACTGAATAAGTGAATATGGATAATATGATGCCATAGCTGAACCAACAAGAACCTTATATGCCATTTTGCCTGTTTTTAGGTTTTGTCGAAGAAGTGACTCCCAGATACTCCAAGTCAAATGGGAAGGCTGCATCTGAGAGCCTAAAAACTGGCGGAAGGGTTTCATCCTTTTCTAAAGGTATGGACACACAGTTTTGCTACACAATGGACACAGTTTTGCTACACATTCTTCCATTTAAAAGTTGCTGAAAATCTTGGAAATTTGTAATGACAATCACACAATAGATCAGGATCTTTACCTTTCTATTGTCTTGCATTTCTTTCTTTCATGTATTATATTCCAGTGCTATTTACTTTTTAGGAGAAGCTGGCAAAGGAGGGGCGGCATATAGTGCTGGCAAAGGCAGGAAGGGCTCTGCATCAAATGCAATGCCTACAAAGTCTGATGCAGACCTAAAGCTTGAGCTTGGTCAGCTCCCTTAAGTGAAATATCCTCTGTTTCTCTTGCAGCTTGTTTTAATTATAGTAAACTCTAATACTCAAAACTTTACAATTAGTGAAATTTCAGTAGGCTATAATTTGAAAAGTTTTATGTATTGGGGTTGTTATGTTTTACATCATTTTGAATGGGCGCACATCTGATTTCTTAAAGCCCTTCTGTTTAAACGAAAACATGCAATCTAATCCCTACTACCTTCTCTATGTACTGCGTCTAAATAATCTTGCTATTATAATTGGTTGCAGATATACCTCCAAATTCCAGAATGTTAATGAATTGTGAAGCAGCTGAACTATTGCAAGAAATTCATGAGCATATGGCTATCTTATCAGAGGATCCAAAGATCAAAATTCCTGAGTAAGAATGTTTGTTGTTTTGAATTTGTTCTATCCTGCTAATCGTCATTCGTTCCTGTGTTGTGTTCCAGTCTGTTTAGCTGTGTGACTGCTCATTTACTTTTTCTTGTTGCATCTGCAGGTCATTCGACAAAGCTTTCCAGTATGCAAAAGATGGAAATCATTTCACAACTGCAAAGTCTGTGAAACAAGTCCTGGAGTATCCTTAGTTTTGATTAAAAGCCATTAGAGCTTGCATGTTATTGTACAGTTATATTTTTTTTCCATCAAGCAAGCTCTTTAGTAGTTCAGTTCCTTGACTAGCAGCTGTAGTCCTCTTAAAAAATGCGGTGTTAATGACGGGGAGGTTTGTAACTTTTTTCTGGCTTTTCTTACCTTCATTGTGTCTGATTTCCCTCATCTCAACATACAACGGTGTGGTGTACTTGCAACAGATATGCTTGATAGCGAACATTGGGCCTGAGACCATTGAAGAGGTTTATGCACTAGTGCCATCTCTCAGGGTCAGCCTCTTCCATTGTTATTTCAAATCTATGGTATTTTGAGTTTACAGCAGCTTAGTCTTGCAAAATTCAAATTTATTTACACAGGCCACTAGGTCAAGCAATGAAGGCCCGATCATGGAGGCTCTTACTGCTCTCGCTAACATGAAAGCTCCCAAGTGAATCTCCATTGGAGCTACCCAGGTAATCCCTATGCAGACACTTGAATCATACCACTATCCTGATTATTCACCTTTCTTATTGGTCTCAATTGCCTCCTGACCCTTAAACAGATATGCTGCTGATCAAGAAATGCAGAATCCACAACTTCGTTCCTTTGGTATTTGGATGTTCACTGAAATCAGGTTGGGCCGAATATGTAAAAACCTTAGTATGTGCTATGTTCACTCTGTAGGCCTCCCTGATAGAACTTCAGCTGCGAAAGCTAGCTTATCTAACTGCAGATTTAGCTAGAATGGTTGAAGAAGTCTACTCTGAATTACCAAGTGCTACCCTTGGGGTACCTAGCTTAAACAATACTGTTGCTGCCTGTTGATTTCTGCCTTTTTACTTCTGTTTATTCCTGCTTTGTGCACGATCTCATTGCGGTGCAATTTCTAGTTCCAGTTTTTAGTAGTTCGTTCTTAAATAAGGTGTTCCCCTTGGCGGTAAATGCATTTCAAAAAACATTTTTAGTGAAACTTTTATATAGAGCAATTCAAAAAGAAATCTCTGTACAGGGTACGCTAGCATACAAATTCTGCACTGTTAACTAGATTTTTTTTAAAACTAAAATAGCTGGTGTCTAAAGTTGCATTGTAGATCCTTTTGCCACAATTTCTGCTTGAACGTTTGGGCACAGTGGCAGGTGATCAAAATCTCTGCTTCGGCGCGGAAAGGGTAGGGGCACCTTGATGTGATGCAGTCTGAATTTCTGATTGAGGATGAGAACAGGAACCAACTGTGCTAATACTATCGTTAGGTAAATCAACACAGAACAAAATAATGAACACGACGTTTGAAGTAATCAACCTCGAAAAAGCACAGTACACATTACGCACCAAGCTCGCTGCTAAAATTTAGGTGCTCGACTGCATGGATGAGGTGGAGTACGACGGCAGGACAATCTTTCTGTTGTATATTGTGATTTGAATCTAGTTATCTGACAACTTGAATAATCTAATTAGGTTTCACTTAAAGATATATTATGATCAGTATGATTGATCGGTAATATGAAGTGGTCAGAAGTTATGATTGGGATCACCTCTGTGTTTGCGATGGACTCTGCATCGACTTGCACAATGTATTTGCATCGACTGGAGTCAGATATAACTACTTGAGATACTTTCAACTACAACTCTCCATCGTTATCTTCGAAGACTATTTTGTCTTTGAGTGGGATGTTGTTCCCGTCGAGCAAGTTACTGTTTCAATTTTCGAGTAGGTCTATGTTTTCATTGCTGACTAACTATGTTCATTCCTCGTCTGGAGCTCTTATTCTCAAGACTATTTATATCCCCTGTAAACATAATGATAGATAACACGTACAATACAAGTAATATACGTATGCAATACTCTAACAACGTTTGTAACATGCACAATACAAGTAATATACGGAAAAGCACGCACATGGGTGGTTCGGCCGAGCTCGGCGACGGGCACGGTGGACTGAAGTGGCGGCATTTGCGCGGAAGCATGGCGGGCGGGCAAGTGTGGCTTGTGGGATGGTGTAGGAACAACACAAGCATGCGCGTAAATGCACGATAGCTGGAGGGTCCTTTTGCAAATACGCCCTTGCCTCACCAATCTAGACCGTGTAAGCCCGACCAAGCGGTGCAGGTAGACTCATTTCGGATGGCGAATTTTCAGCGCGATCCGATTTGAGGAGCATTTTCAGAAAATTGCATCCAAAGAGGGTTTCAAGCGCAAAGCTTCCCACTGTCCTTTCCAACGTCTTAATCTGGACCGCTCAACCGAATCGGACGGTCAGCTGGAGACCTAGGGCTGCTTCTCCCCGTTCCCGTCAGTCGAACACCTCCCGTGCCATGGCGGAACCGCCCGCCGCCACCATTGCGATTCATGCCCCACGCCGGTGGTAGTGGGCGAGTGGCGGAGTGTGTCCGGTGGCAGCATGCAGAAGCTCGTGGTGGAGCTGCCTCGTGCCGGTGGGGTGGGCGTGGGAGGTGAGAGCTGAGCCCGATGTTCTCGTCGTGCTTGTGGCGATTGGCGAGGAACCCCCACAAAACTCGAAAGAAATAACAGCGTAGCGTAGAGCCATGGAGCTTGCACAAATGCATCACAACTGTAGGTGCCGCACGAAAAGCTCACAAATTTCTTAGTCCCTCTCAAGCCTCGGTGCCTCGCCATAAGCCCACAACCTCCATAGGCGGGCGGTCATTCCCTCAGCGCCGGCTGCCTAGCTGTTGGCTGGCTTCTCTTCCACTGCATCCACCCCGCTGGACCGGCAAGGTTCACTTCTCTGCCAGCGTCGAACATGGAACACCGATGTAAGCACTCGCACTGCAGTACGCGCGCGCTCCTGTTTCCCTTTCATGAATTTACTAGCTCAAATACGATGCAGATGATTATTACTTGTGCTTTGTGATGTTTTAGGTGTACGTAATGGCTGCATATAATTGGATTGTCGCTGAAACATGAGGATAATCCTGACAATGGCCGATGATTGTCTGATTGAAACACCGTTTAAATTCTCCAAGGAAGGTAGAGTGGGACTTGGGCGTGCTTTTCGGGCCACCAAGCACGGCCGGCCAAGCCGGCCAAGCACGGCCCCGCCCGACGTGGCGGGCCGTGGCCCCGGCTGCGAATAGTGGGCGTCTTTGGGCACCAAGTCCCACGACGGTGGGCGGCACGGCGGCGGCGTGGCGTCTTGGGTGCTGGCCGGCCGGCAGGTGTGAGCACGGTCGGCGGAGGCACGCCCGACACGGTGGGCACGCCCGGCAGGGGCACGGCCACGGTGGCGACCACGTCTTGACCACCCGTCGGCCGTCGCCCTGCGCCCGCCTGGCGGCCGCCGGCGTCTTGCGGCCGAACGACCACGACCTCGTCGCCTCCCGCGCCCCGTCTCGGTTTCCCAACCCCATTCCCACAAGCACAATAACGGTATCACAGGCGAGAGGAGGAAGGACCAAGGTGTACCTTCGGTGGCCGCCGTGGGGCCGGACACGTCCGGAGAAGAACCGGCTCACGGCCCGGCGGCGCCAATACGGCGATGGTCGCCAGAGCGAGCGGCGGCAGGCCGTGGCGCGCGACCAGCCCCGCCGGCGGCGGCCGTCCGTGGTGCTGCGGCGAGCGATGGCCGGCGGGCGGTGGGGAGGTGGGAGGCCTCGGTCCCTTGATCACCGGCCGCGGGGGCGGGGCGGGCGGGCGGGCGGGCGGGCCGCGGAGGTGGGGGCGGCGGTGGGCGGAGGAGGCGGCGGCGGCGCGGCGGCGGGGAGGAGGCGTGGCGAGGCGAGGCGGGGGGGCGGGGGTGGCCGGCGGCGGGAGAGGGGAGGAGGCGGCGGGCGGGCGGCGGAGGCGGGGAGGCGGCGGCGGGGAGGCGAGGCGGCGGGGAGGAGGCGGCGGGGCGGGGGCGGGAGGTGGGAGGCGGCGGCAGGGGTGGGAGGAGGAGGCGGAGGCGGGGAGGCGGCAGTAGGGGTCGAGGAGTAGAGGAGGGGCGGCGGCGCGGCGCGGGCGAGGCGATGGATCCGAGGAGACGGAGGAGGGAGGACCGGCGAGGCGAGGCGAGGAAAAGAAAAAGGCCGCGGGCCGTCCCCGAGGCCCCGAATTATGGCGATGTGATGCGCCCGCCGGAGCGGCCGGCGGCGGCAGCGGCGGCGGGCGGCGTGCGATTAGTTAGGCGGTGAAAAAAGACTAAAAAGCGAAAAAGCTAAAACGGTCAATTAAGCGGTCACTTAACGTCTAAAAGACTAAACGGACAATTAAGCGGTCATGTAATCATTGTAATGCAACGTATGTATATATGTATGCATGTATGAGATGTATGTATGTATGAGATGTATGTATGTATGTATGAGATGTATGTATGAGATGTATGTATGTATGTATGAGATGTATGTATGTATGAGATGTATATATGTATGTATGTATGTATGCATGCATGTATGAGATGTATGTATGTATGATATGTATGTATGAGATGTATGTATGTATGTATGAGATGTATGTATGTATGTATGTATGTATGAGATGTATGTATGTATGAGATGTATGTATATATGTATGTATGTATATATGTATATATGAGATGTATATATATATATATGAGATGTATGTATATATACATACATATATGAGATATATATATGTATATATATAGATGTATATATATATATAGATGTATATATGTATATATGAGATGTATATATATATAGATATATATATATATATATATATATGTAGAGATGTATGTATATATATGAGATGTATATATGAGATGTATATATATATATATATATGAGATGTATATATATATATATATATATATATATATATGTATATATATATATATGAGATGTATGTATATATAAGATATA
Organism: Bonia amplexicaulis; assembly: GCA_036346245.1. Taxonomy (NCBI): domain Eukaryota; kingdom Viridiplantae; phylum Streptophyta; class Magnoliopsida; order Poales; family Poaceae; genus Bonia; species Bonia amplexicaulis. Next base: position 29,444,643 of record CM070738.1, on the reverse strand, counting down.
TATATGAGATGTATATATATATGAGATGTATGAGATGTATGTATGTATGTATTAATGTATATATGAGATGTATATATATATATATGAGATGTATGTATGTATGTATGTATGAGATGTATGTATGTATGTATGTATGAGATGTATGTATGTATGAGATGTATGTATGAGATGTATGTATGTATGTATGTATGAGATGTATGTATGTATGTATGAGATGTATGTATGTATATATGTATGAGATGTATGTATGTATGTATGTTCGTAAAGAAAGGAGCTAATCACGGAATACATGCATGTACATGAGACAAAAGGTGCGGATGGTCACCAAGCCGTTCTAACACCGCCTTCTTTTCCTTACGACATCCAGAAGATGGCGACCATCGCCGCCACAGTATAGTTACTTGGTAGGGCTTGGGTGGCACGCACGAACTGCCGCACACGGTGGGCTTTGGGCCGTGCTTGGGCACATCCAAAGCGGCGCTGCCAAGACGGCACGGCACGACAAGATGATGGGCGGCCGGCGACGGCGAACGAAACCAAGACGAAGCACGATGGGCTTGGGCCGTGTTTACGCGCACGCACCCAACTCCCGCTCTAAAGGAAGGTTGTTATATGGACGTGATAAGTCAGGGTGTAAGTGGTATGTTTTGCGGTCTGGCCGCGTTTGTTCGCATCGGCTGTAGATATTTATGCGGGCTAGTGTGGTAGCCCGCCAAATATTTAAGCAGGACATGCGACACCCGCCATTCCTAGTGTATTTGGTGCTAAGATAACCGGCGGGGATTCTAGTGGCTCAGTTTGCGTTATTAGGAAGAACTGCCTTAAAAGCACTGAAGAGATTGTCGAGGTAAGCTCATATGCTAAGCTTGCAGTCATAGTCAGGTAAGTAGCTTTCCTAAATGCATCCCTTTTTCTATGACAAATTTCTCTAAATCATAGGGTTACACTCTGGCTTATATGCTAAGCTCATATGTGAGCAGCGAGCCAACAATGCAACTCAATACTTGGTGCTACTTTAGCAATTCGTTGTGGTGCTTTGACACATATAATATATGCTGTTAGTTCAACTGGTATGGGCAATAATAAGCACTTTGTGGGGCACATTCTTTATAGATTCTTTCACATGTATGTTAGAACCATCTGGCCTACCAAAGTTGTCACAGTTCCATGCAGCCACACCCACATGCATGAAGAGCGGCCAACTGGTAACATTGGCGAGGATGACGGCCTCGAAGGGTAATCGTACGTTAGTCCCTGCAGTGGCCCGTGGGAAGCCATTTAGTGTTTTTTATGGAGCGGGTTAAGTGGGTATGCAGACACAGCCCGCGTCCACTTACACCCCTAGTGATAAGTTTCCTTCCCCATATATATGCTTTCTTGGTTTATCAGAGGTGGTTTGGCTGTCAAATCTACTGCAAGTACTCCTCACTGTTAACTTTCGGTTGCCAACAATTGGATACATCCAGGATTAGTCCACAAGCCCATTTTTAATTGTCGCTTGCGCTGAACCCTTTTTGGTTGCATCGCAGTAGTAAAGTGACCTTATACCTTATCTTTCAGTTCATATTTCAAGAAGGTAGCATACATCAAGCAGGTGGTTAATAAGCTGAATGCAGGATATAACTCTTGTGCAATCCCCTTTCTCCCTGGAATAAGTTTAGCCAAACTTTTATGGTCTCGTATCACGTCTTACTTATTTGTTACTACTGTTGCTTTCTCAGTGTTCATCATTTCGACGGTTTGCCATTAGCTGCTTTACACTTCTCCTGTGCATAACAAGTTCTATTGTTCACAATGGCATAAAGAAGTTGATAAAGTTTACTATCATTGTTCTAGAAGATTGCATTATCGACAGTGGAGTATCTGTTCTTCCACGGGTGGAAGTGAAATCCTTCCCATTCCTATCCTGGAAGGAACAACTCCTAGCAAGCAATTGCCTTTTCTTTCCATTCAAATGATAGTCTGGCGTTGCCTGTAACTTTTGCATCATCTTAGCAGTGTTTTTTTAACGATATGAACCACCATCTTTCGTGTACTATAATATTCAATTCCTATATATGATGCATCTTCAGTATATTAATCTTGCTTTAGTGATGATGCAAACTCAAGCTTTCTGTCCATCGTGGATTGGTCAGAATAGGTCACATCAGCCTGGATCACCTTCAGGTTGCTGAAAATGTTTCTAACTTGTAAAGAGTGGACAAAGACTTTGACTTCTCACGAGTCATTTTTTTACATTATTCTGCATCCCTTTCTTTTTCATCGATTGAGTAATGCGCTTGCACTTGTTGTCTAATGCGCTTGAAATAGTCATTAACACATGTCACTGTCATGAACTGGGGTAGAGAGAGAGAGACTAGACGAGGAAGATTTTGATATATTTCTGATTGATTCCAATAGCATGCGGTAGCCCTCTTATATAGATGGGTTCCCCCTAATAGATAGAATCTAATTCCAATCCTATCTCTAACAGATATAGTAACTAATATCATATCTCTAATTATATCTTTAACACAAGGAAACTAATCTCTAACTCAAATATAAACCAATCTCTAATTCCTAATAATAAACCGACTAGGCCTTAGGAACCAAGGCCCACGTCCCTGACATTACACCCCTCTCGGACATGCAGCTCGTCCTCGAGCTGCTAGGTGGTGGTCATGGCGCCAATGGAAGACCTCCGACGCCGGTGTAGAAGATGAATGGTGGTGGGTCCTGCAGCCGATGGACGCCTGCAAAATAATATATATATATATATTATTTTTATTATTTTATTTTTAATTTTGATTTTTTGCCTTAACTTATTCGGTTGGTTTTATAACCGACCGACACCCCAATCACATTGGCTGTTGAAGCGCCGATGGAGGAGCGGCGGTGCCCGTGCGGATCAACGACGCGGCGGCTCCGTGAGCAATGCGGGTGGTCGGTCGGCAGCGGCAGAGTTGCGGCGTCGGCGGCGGCGGCGGCGAGGCGTAGCCCAGGCGGGCGGATGCGAGCGGTGGTCTTGAGCGGCGGGCGGGCGGGCGGCTGCGGGCGGTCGGAGCGGATGGCCGTCGGACGGCCGGAGGCGGCGGGCTGCTGCGGCGGCCGGCGAGGCGAGCCGGCGGCGGCGGATGCGAGCGGCACCGGAAGAGGCGGCCACAGGCGGCTGCGGCGGCGGCTTCAGGTGAAGCGGACCAGCGCGCGGTGGTTGTGACGGCGGAGGTGTATGGCGGCGGCGACGAACGGCGGCGGCAAGCGGCGAAGACCACGTTGCGGCTTGGCCGCGAGGAAGGTCTCGCGGCGTCCGTGGCCTCCGTCGGCGGCGTCTTCACTGGCCGGAGATGGCGGCGGCGGCGATAGGCTGCAGCAACTGGCGGTTGGCGGCGAGGCGGCCGGCTGCCTTGCGGTACGGGCGGCGGCAACGGACAAGTGCGGTGAAGTAGCGGCTTAGCGGGCGCGCGGCCGGAGGATTGGCGGCAGTGCGGCGGCAGCGGACGCGCGCGAGCGCCGGCGGCGATGGGCTGCAGCACGGCGGGAGATGGCGGCGGCGGCGGAACGAGCGGATGCGGCCCGGCGCGAGATGGAGACGGCCGTCGGGCTGCGGGCGTTCTTGCCGTCGGCGGCGACGGCAGTGGATGGTGCCGACCGGGGATGGCGGCGCCAATGGTGACGAGGGTGAGGTCGGCCTCATCCTCCTCGTCGTTTGCAGCCGGCAAGTCGATGGGGGCGAGATCAGCCTGGTCCTCTGTGTTGCTAACAGCCCGCAGATCGATGTCTGCCGTCTCCTCTACTCTGTGAGCGGCCTCTTGCTGCGCCTTCTCCCGCTCCTTCGAGATCTTCTCAAAGAAGGCATACAAGTTGAGGTAGTCGTCTGCCTACCCTTTGTTGTAGCTGGCCATCTTATCAGCGCTAGCTTTGATTATGGCCATCGACTCAGCAAGAGAACGAGTCGCCGTAACCAAGGTAGCAGAAGTTGTGGGAAGGGATCAACTGCTCTGATACCAAGTTGTCATGAACCGGGGTAGAGGGAGAGAGAGAGACTAGACGAGGAAGACTTTGATATATTTCTGATTGATTCCAATAGCATGCGGTAGCCCTCTTATATAGATGGGCTCTCCCTAACGGATAGAATTTAATTCCAATCCTATCTCTAACAGATATAGTAACTAATATCATATCTCTAATTATATCTTTAACACAAGGAAACTAATCTCTAACTCAAATAGAAACTAATCTCTAATTCCTAATAATAAACTGGCCCACATCCCTGACAGTCACACCTAAACATGATCTTAGAATTTAAAGCACACCGTCATACCTATAACCTATCGTGTTTCTTTAAAGAGAGGTAAGATTTTAACTGATGAAAGTTTATTTTGATTGGATCAACGCTGATGGAATGAAAATATAATTTCATGTGTCACTGTTAACTTCAGCATCTTCATGGTCAGCATTACTTTATCTTATTGTATTTGTCATTGCAAAAGGAGTTGATGTTTCGAATAGTTGGTCGGTGGGTGGGTGGTATCAGGAAGATAAGCCTATCAGTATGCCTGAGGATAAACGATCAAGAATTATAATTGCTACCTTACTGAATTTGAATGGGACATTTGACTTTAGGTTGGAGGTCTGTAGCTATAAGTTCCTTATGTCGTGCGGTGTGGGTCCTATATCTTTCCAGGATGCAACATCGATGGACCCAAGGAGCCTGAATGATTCACATCTACTTTTACGTTAGTCCGAAATGGTGTTTAATAGATGAGCATTGCTGGATGATCAAGAACATCTCCCTCTTGTGTAAAGATTACCTTTTCTCTCTCTGAGATTTTGAGGCTAGACATGGAAGGTATCTTTCTCGACCGAAAATCACGCAAGTTCAACTGAACTTCTGATATTTTTTTCCCTATTTACCATGAGCCATGCATCTTAACGGAACCTCACTGTGTTGGAGTATCACAAAATTGCAGGCTTGAGTAGAATCGCTATCCTTTTCAGCTTTTCGTAGTCAAGGACAATCATGGCTCACCTGAAGATGGCTGCTCTGCTCGAAGAGCGAGGCCACATCATGTAGCGGCTTCGGCTTGCGCTTCGGAAGCAAGGGAGCATGCAACGCATGCGTGGCCGTACCGTTCCTCCTCGGCGCGCGCTGCGTCCTTCTGCGGCTGGTCGTGCAGTTGCCGGCGCCGGTGCCCAGACGAATCGAACGGTTCCAAGCCTGTGTAGTACTGGTGCAGTCTATAGGTCTCCCCCCTCAGCTCCGACTTGAAATAATAAAACAGGCATCGCCTTGACCTCTCGAACAAATCTACGCAACAAAATGTTTATGTTTTCTCCGTGGAGATCAGAAAATAATGGGTGTGATCTTTTCGCTGCTGCGGCTAATGGCTTTTAACTCTACTACGAGTGTTTGTACGAATAAATCGAATATCGATAAACCAATAAACTATTTTCAAAAAATTATTTCAATAAACTGCTTTGAAATAGCGCGAAGAACTCATCCCAACCTCAAATAAGCCTGTAATTCGGATTATGACTCGAGATGGAGCCATCAGAGTTGATCATGCTCATTTTTGGTGATTTTTTTATTTGGTTTTATTATACCATCTTAATTTCGAAATTAGTCCTATACAATACGAAATTACAAATCTAGCTCTCTTACAAACATGAAAGAACCAGTAGTCAATGCGTGGCTCCTACCACACCATCCGATTGCGACAGCATTTAGCCACCATGGCAGCACCCAGCATGTCACGGTTTAGCTGAACACAACAGGTGATGGAACCTATGAAAGAGCTATGTCACCTGACCGCGATAGGGACCTGCAGCGCTATAGGACCGCAGCAGGTTAGGAGGATGCTTGGGTCCGGATGTGTCAGGCCAGGCATGCAAGGAGTGTTTCCAATAGTTACATGGTGATTTGTGGGGGCATGCATACACGGTGGTGATTTTTCTAATGCATGGACCTCTCACCTCAATTTACATAGCACAATATTTGGTGGGCCCACAAGTTTTATGGTTGTGCTCTAATTGACTTATGGCTTAAGTTTCTATCGGTGGCTTTTAGCTTATAGCTAAAATTGTATTATAGCGGTTGTTAGCTTTTGGTAAGAAAAATAAGGAAAAATTGAAAAAATTAAAAAAAAATTATATCATCACGGGTAATGTAAAAAAAAGGGAAAAAAAGAAAAGCTAAAAAAACCAAAATAAACAGAAATTAGAAGCCAACGCGTTTTAAATAGCTTCTAGCTTAAATAAGCCAAAAACCAATAAACCAGAAGTTAAATCCATTTGGAGCAGGACACAAGATTAAGTCATGCATACATGTCATATTTTGGTTGCTACGGAACCAGAGCGCGGCATCTTTCCTGCTCCCTACCGTGGTCAGGTGGCGCGGCACCTCCGTGGGTCCTGCCACCTGCTGTGCCTGATCAAACTGTGCCACACTGGGGGTTGCCGCGGTGGCTAGATGCTGCCGCGGTTGGGTGGCGCGGTAGGAGCTATGCGTCAACTTCTAGTTCTTTCGCGCTTAGAAGAAGGGCAGATTTGTAATTTCGTGACGCATAGGGCTAGTTTTGAAAGTAAGGTGGCTATGGGTGAAAAGTGGATATGAATTATTCGTTTTATCCGGTTACCGTATTCGATATGATGCGAATAAGGTATAGATTTTTTTCATTCGATTAACAATTTCTATCATATTCGTATTCATATTCGAATTCTCATAAAAAATATGGATGCGAATATGGTATAGATTTTTACCATCTGAAAATGTTATTTTATCCGAACTATCTATATTCGTATCCGACGAATTAATATGTATATTTTATTACAATACGACTAATTAGTTGGACAAATTTTTTAATTGAACGTGAACTCGTGTTTCTTTAGGTGAAGTAAATGAGTTAGAATGATTAAGCGTGATTGTATGAGGATAAAATATCATTAATATCTTCATACTACATAAGTTATAAGGATATCTGGATCTGATTGAATTGAGTAAATATTCGATTCGAATTTGTAGTTGTTACAATATTCGATTCGTATTTGAGAATATCCGGATTTATATTCGTAATGAATATGAATATGATTTTGATACTATTCGATTGGTATCCGGTCTGTTTTCACTCCTAAGGTGATATAATGGAGCCAAATAAAAAATGTTCATTTTTGGCGCTATGTACTTACAGAAAGAAACTCGGTTTACTATTGCCTTTTTGTTGTATTTTGAATAAAGCATGTGTCATGTTGTATGAATTGCCCCGTCATAATATTTGCACATACAGTCGTCCTGTTTTTTGAGTTAGATTTTTTCATACTTTTTGTTAGAACCAATCCTTCGGAAGAAAAAGAAAGTTAACCCTAGCCCTTACCTTACCAGGTTACCTCAACCACATTATTTACAAGTTAAATGTCCTGATCGTTTTAGCTTTTCAACATTTTTGATTTTAAGTAATTATTATTTATTAGACTAATAAGTCGCAGTTTAAAAAAAACCAACCCCAAACCCGCAAATAAAAAACTAAATGCCACGGTCATTTCCAATGCTGTAGCACTCCATCCCGAGTTTTTGGCTTGTCTGGCCATTTATGCCACCGAAATACCAGATGTGATCTCCATTCGCGAGAAATACCACTTTTGGTCTCCTCCCGCGGCCGGAAAGTGCGCAGCCTCTTCACGCGCCCCCGCCCGGCGCGACCCCGCCCGGGGCCGAGCAAAGTAGATAGACGCGCTAGCTCTCCTGACGTGCAATTCACTACTAATAGTTTATTATGGAATGTTTACAGCGACAGTGAGGTAGTTTTTAGGAGGGATCTCCGTGAGCGCTTTCTTGCCATTAGAAAAGCTCAAGACCAATGATTTGAACTCCTTTTTGACATCGAGCACGGATTTGAATGGTTTATTCCCTTTCCAGTATAGAGGCAGAGAGGGGTCATATACCTCTTTCAGCATATTGCTTAGATCCTTCTTAATCTGCGAGACACAAAAACCTCATAAGTTACATTTCTAATCATCAATCGTGTGATATTAGGATGAAAAATGTTTGGCAATAAAATTTACGGCGGTGACAAACGCTCGATATGGCTGTGCAACAAAGTAGGTGAATCAACTGCTGCTGTCAAAGACTACTTCCATTGGCCTCACACCTAGTGATCGGCCACCAAAGTACAGGCTTTGTATTTTCTTGCATGCTGCACCAAGGGAGTGCGTCGGGAGAGCTAGCGCGCCCAGGGAGCACATCATCTACCTCGCACGGCCCAAGCACAAACGGCCACATCTGGTATTTCGATGGCACAAACGGCCAAAAAAAAGCCAAAAATTCCTCCATCCCGCGCGCATCGGCATTGGGTTTTGATCGAACAAGCAAGATTAGAATCTCTAATGCATTTCTGATATATCACACTGTAACACCTCTGCATTTTGATTTTTTTTGAGACAGCCTTTCGACTTCTCTTAATGTAGAGGATTAGGATCCCATGTCAAGTCTCACTAAAACAATTTCAGTATTTTGAAACACGAAAATTAACCGCACCCAGCTCTCAACTCAAGTCCCATCGAAATAAAGCCAAATCGCGGGGGGTGCAAATACGAAAAAACCACCACCTGCTCACCTCCACCTCGACTTCCACTTTCCGCTTCGTCGCACCTCCAACTCTGCCTCCTCTTCCCCACTCCTCCAGATCTCCTCCACTGCCGCCTCCACCCTTCCAAGCCACCTCCCATGGCGTCCCCGACCGGAAACCCTATTCCTAACCTCAACCCCCCCTTCGAGATTAGTATGCTCTTCAAGCCGCCTCCCAACCCGGCGCCCACCGCCGCCCCCATCTTCCCCGGCGCCGCCGGCCCGCCAACGCCTTCCGGCCCTTACTCCTACCCCCCGGCTACCCCTCCCTTCCACCGCGGCCCCTACCTCCACTACCCACAGGACCCCCATCCCCCCATGCCCCGCCCAGTCATCTCCTTCCCGATGCCAAGCCCAAACCCAAACACGAACGCGAACGCTAACCCCAGCGCCGCCCCGGGCCCCAACCCCGGCGCCCGCCTCATGCAGCTGCTCGGTAACTCCGGGCCGGCTCACATCGAGTCCGCCTTCTCCATGCCACCGCCGACGTCAGAGTTCGCCGCCGCCGCGCAGCCGCCGCCGCTCCCGGCGATGCCGTCCGCACCGCCGGCGAGGATGCTGAGCAGCACCAGCAGCAAGGTGCCGAGGGGGCGCCTGCTGGGCGGCGGGGACAGAGCGGTGCACGACGTTGACTCGAGGCTGCCCGGGGAGGCGCAGCCACCGCAGCTGGAGGTGACGCCGATCACCAAGTACACGTCGGACCCTGGGCTCGTGCTGGGCAGGCAGATCGCTGTGAATCGGACGTACATCGTGTATGGGCTCAAGTTCGGGAACATTCGTGTGCTAAACATCAACACTGCGCTCCGCTCGCTCCTCCGTGGCCATACGCAGGTATATATTGTATGTTCGGAGAGATAAATCATCTGTTAGTTTTGTGTAGAAATGTTCATTGAGACATTAAATCACTGGATAGTGGGTACTAATGATGTATATGGTCCAGCTAAAGGTGAAAGTGACATTGCTTCGTGGTGTGAAAAAAATCAGAATAACATATTTTATACTTCAGCCTTTTTAATGCGGTGATTTACAAATGTATTGTTCTCAGCTGGTTCTGTTGTATAAAAGTTACTACAAAAAGAACTTCATTTTGTCTTTTTTGCGATGAACTATTATTTGCCTTTGATGGCATGATGAGGTTGATCAGTTAACTATGGGTCGACAGAGAGGCTAATTCTGAATGTTTGTTGGCTAGATTGTTAAGAAGGGGTGTAATGGCTTCGTTTAGTGATAATGCATTCATCCATTGTGAAGTGCCTATATTTATGGGGGTGATTCTCACTTCTCAGAGAAGTTTTGTCATATCACTAGTCATTTTTTGTGTGGTGAATTCCTCGTGCACCCAGAGTCAGAAATTTTGAATGTGCAACATAGCTGATGTAAATGTGTCTTGCAATTTAAGCACTCAAGGAGGTGCTTGGAGATATCCGATGTCAATATTTGCTAGTTTTGTTAAATGGTTATGTACTCCTCATTTTCATGTGAATTTCTGAAAGTGCATTTGTTTTTATGCTTTGTGTTGCCATTTTCTGTTTTGCTGCAGAGGGTGACAGACATGGCTTTCTTTGCTGAGGACATCCATCGTTTAGCAAGGTACTGAGCACGGAACAATAATATGTTCTGGAATTTGTTCGTAAGTACGTCCAGTTAGTAGCACAACAAAAAGTTGTCCTCACTCTAACCTTTGAGATTGTGTATTTAAGACTGTTTGGGGAGCTCACGCCTCTTTGCTATAAAAACATAAAATCATGTTCTATAATTTTTAATCTTTTGGGTCGTATGTGCTAACATGATATTTTCTTCTGCAGCGCGAGTGTAGATGGACGGATATACGTGTGGAGGATTGATGAGGGACCTGATGAGGAAAATAAACCGCAAATTTCAGGAAAGATCGAAATCGCCATCCAGATCGTAGGTGATGCTGAAGCTTACCATCCAAGGATCTGTTGGCACTCTCATAAGCAAGTAAGGCCTTATTTACATCACATTTACACCCTCCAAGATCTTTTAGCATCCTAACTTACTAATGGACTTGCCCGTTTATCCTGCAGGAACATCTGTTTGTTGGAATTGGTAACTGTGTCTTAAGAATAGACACAACTAAAGTGGGAAAGGGAAGAGACTTTAGTGCCGAAGAACCTATTAAATGTCATCTTGACAAGCTGATTGATGGTGTGCGCTTAGTTGGTAAGCATGATGCTGATGTGACAGATTTGTCCATATCTCAATGGATGACTACCCGACTGGCTTCAGGATCAAAAGATGGCACGGTTTGTATCAAATATCGTCCTGTTTATCTGCAGAACTTTCCATAGCTGGGAGAATTGGGAGGACAATATTATGCAAAACTACGCTTGCTGAATGATCTGCTTGAACTTGTCACTAAATTTTAGTTGTTCTGAAGTGAAAATGGAAGCTTGTTTCCTCTTTCACCGAATAAACAGTACAACCCACCATTGATTTCTAAGATGCATTCTAAAACTTAACTGGATTTTGGGAATAATAGGACAGCAAAAATATTATTTATTTTAATTTGTAAATCTTGGTTCTTTTGTGGTGGAACAACATTACTTCCTCTTGAAAAAGGAAAGCAAAGTATTTGCCTCTGGGTGGTGTTGTCAAGGGTTGACTGGATGGGCCTGGCATGAGGTATGCTGGATATAGTCAATCCAGTGATGATCTGTGATTTCGGCTGCGCCCCCCTTGATTTGATGGTTTTGATTGATTTTCTGCCGTTTCTTGCATATGACTGCAATATTACTATGTAGATTGTAGAACTAGCTGCCAGCTTCGCACTAATTAGGTTTCAGCTGTTTTGGACCTTAGTTGGTCTCTCTTTTCCTTGTTAGGCACAGTGTGATCTAGAGAAGTGCTATTCATCCTTACTAAGCCCATTTGTAATATATATTGTCTTATTTTGCAGGTAAAGATCTGGGATGATCGCAAGCCAGTGCCTCTGTCGATTCTAAAGCCACATGATGGTCAAGCTGTTTACTCAGTTGCTTTTCTTAAGGCACCTGAGCACCCAGATCATATAAATCTCATCACAGCAGTATGCATTCTTATACAGATCACTTTGTTTATGCCAATATTTTCTCCATGTCACATTTCTTTTTGAAGCACACGCTTTTCTTGGGGCATCTGGTTCTGTAAACTTTTCATAGATGAGCTATGCTGAGCCAAATGAGTTGTCCAGCAGCTTGAATCTGCCATTATACCAAATAATGAATGTGAACATCTTTGTTGCATCCAGTCCATACAATATTTCAATCTACCAAGACATTACCATATCCATTTTTTTGTCTGCACTACTTGAATTTGTAGATGCCTAGTGCCTACAATTGCTAAAGCCAAAGACTGCCTAGGGTTGGATAATCTGTGAAATGCGACGAGGATATGATAATCTTCTGATTATTACATCACTATATTATCCGAGTATACCCCTTATCGGTAAGGGAAATATTTCATAGGGATGTCATAAGCTCTTCTACGACTACTTCTTAGTTGTAAGTCATTGTACGACCACTTAGTTGTAAGTCCTTCTACGACCACTTAGTCGTAAGTCCTTCTATGGCCACCTAGGCGTAATTTGTCCTGCGACCACCTCGTGGTCATGGACCTTTCTGCGACTAGTTTATCTCCAACTGGCTTGTCTACGATGACTTACTACATCGTGGGTTCATCTGACAAGGCGGTTAGAACATGCGTTTATTCCTAAATAACTGCACATGATCTCTCTCTGATAACAATCGTCGCACGATGAACGAACCATCACTTCTCTGACAAATAACTTCGGTCGGACGATTATCTCCCGAAGCGTTGAGGTGTCTTTTGGCACGGGACAACGACCGCTGCTTCGTCAACTATATAAAGGTCGACGTCGGAGAGATTGGGAGATAAAAACACATCGGATCAAAGGATAGTGCAAGGCATTTCACATTACATTCTCAATTGTAAATAGTTCTCTTGAACAATAGCTTTTATCTTGAATTTAGAAGAAACTTTTCCGGAGAAACTTTATCTTGAATTTAAATATGTCGATGTCCTTTTATCCTGAGTTTAGAAGAAACTTTTCCGGAGATTAGTTTCTTCAACTTCTTCTCTTCGACCATGTCTGGTCATACGAGAACATCTTCGACCATGTCCAGTCGAATGTTTGAAGCAAGAGTTACTGCTCCTTGTCCCTCTTGCCCCTCCTGATAGTCGAAACTAGTCTCCTGATAGTCGAAACTAGTTTTGACCACTTGGAGGGCAATCTCTTTTACGATCATAAGTTCTGCCGCTGTAGCAGTTTCCTTCACAAAAGATACAAAACTTTTTTAGTCTTTCTTTTCGTGTTGCTTGATAAAGCCTCAAGAAGCGCCTACTTAGTGAGTTTCAGTATTGTAATAGAAGGGTACCTTAATCTTGGGAGTCAGTTGCTTGAATATGGCTGCCCCTATCTCATCTGCGGTAGTCACGTCCGAAAAAAACTGTTGGATGGGGCCGGTCGGAGTAGCAGGAGGAAGGATAGTAAGGGGAACGATAGCTTTTGTCAGTCGACACCTCTTGGCGGAGGAGCCTTAGCTCTTTTGCCTCTTCTCTGATAACCATCAGTTCGACCCCTTGGTTGTTCTGACGGTTATTCATGCCTACGTTCTGCTGGAAAGGAGAATACTATTTAATCGTTCTCTATGACTATGTTATCCTAAAGACGGAGTTGATCTTTCGATTACATTTAGGCTTTCTTCTTTCTCTTCGGCGGATACGTCCACCAGAATACGAGGAGCTTCCACTTCGAGTGGCGGAGCCTTCTCGCAGACGAGCTTGACTCAGGAGTCAATTTCCCTCAAATCAAGATCTGTTAATACAAACGAAGTGGTCAGTGCACAATGCTCGGAATCTAATTACGAGAACAAGTACGATGATTACTTACTGTCCTCGTAGTCTCTGGTCGTATCTTTGGCTACCGAGTACATCCACATTGGATGTGCTCGTCGCTTCAAGGGACTGATACGATGTGTGATGAAATCCTTCACCATGTGCCGGCCGGTGAGTCCCTTGTTCCTCAGCTCTTTGATGGCTGAGATGTAGGGGCAATCCGAGTTATGTCCTTGGGGACCGAGTTCCAGGTAGTGGTTTTCTCCGCAGCCTTCCCCATGAAAGAAATGCTGTCCTCGCTGGTTATCTCCCAGTAGAACCACATCTACTTCTAGGTTGACCATGAAGACCGAGTGAACATCTGGATATACTGTTTCGTTTTGCCGTCATGGAGCTTCAAACCACAGCTCTTGACGATTCCGGTTTGCCGGCTCATTTCGTAGTAGTACCAAAAGAGCTCGAGGTCAGAAAGGATGCCCAGATAAGCCTCACATAAACACACGAATATGTTGAGCATTGTAATCGAATTGGGAATCAAGTTCACCAACTCGACCCCGAAGTATTCACACGGTCGTGAGGAAGGGATGAGCTGGAAGACGAAGGCCGCACTCACATTACGCTTGGAACACCGGGATTTGCCCAATCTCTCCTGAGCCAGCTTTATCCGGCAATTTCAATCCATCTGACGAATTTTTGTGGAGGAATCTTCTCAGCATTCTCCAATGCCCTCAATTTCGCCTTGTCCATCTCCGACACCGGCTAATAGGATGTGGACTGTCATTTTCCCAAGTGCTTGGAACAAATTTGGATGAGATTGGAGGAAGAAGACAACTAAGTCGGTGGTGGGAAGCTTGAAATAGATCGGAGCAGAAGGGGAAAGTAAGAAGATCAAAAATTACTCTGAGGTAAGCTTTTATAATCGTGCAAGTCAGTTAACCGATTTAGCGAACAGATCAGTGGGAATCGATTGAAATTCTTTTGTTTTGAAGTTCATCTGTCTTCACAACTCAAGCGAAATTACCTTATTGACCAGCCTCGCTTTTGGTTGAAGAGAGTCGAAAATGTTTTGCTTTCGATCATCTTTCGTCTACGGCCTCACTTTATCAAGTAAGTTACTTTCACTTGAACTTGGGGGGCTAGATGATGAGGATATAATAATCTGCTGATTATGTCATTATATTATCCGAGTATACCCCTTATTGGTAAGGGAGAGATTTCACAGGGATGTTGTAAGCTCTTTTACGACCACTGCTTAGTCGTAAGCCATTCTACGACCGCATAGTCATAAGTCCTTCTACGACCACCTAGTCGTAAGTTGTTCTGCGAGCATCTCGTGGTCGTGGACCTTCCTGCGACCAGTTTATCTCCAACTGGCTTGTCTACGATGACTTACTACATCGTGGGTCCATCTGATAAGACGGTTAGAACATGCGCTTATTCCTAAATAACAGCATATGATCTCTCTTTGATAACAATCGTCGCGTGACTAATGGACCATCACGTCTCTCTGACAAATAATTTCCGTCTGACGGTTATCTCCCGAAGCGTTGAGGCATCTTTTGGCGCGGGACAACGATCGCCGCTTTGTCAACTATATAAAGGTTGATGTCGGAGAGGAGATGGGAGATAAAAACACATCGGATCAACGGATAGTGCAAGGCATTTCACATTACATTCTCGGTTGTAAACAATTCTCTAAGCAATAGCCACACAGGAAGTAGGGTTATTATTTTCTCAGGAGAAGGCCCGAACCTGTATAAAAATTCCCGTGTCTCCACTCTGCATGATCGTAAATACAGTCTTCTAGAGTTTCCCCGAATTCAATAAGTCATACGTAAGATTGGTATTAAAACACCGACAAATACATATACACATGTACATACATATACATATGTGTGTATGTGTATGTATGTATATGTATGTATATGTATATGTATATATATGTATGTATATGTGTGTGTGTGTTTAAAGGAGATATTTTTGGTTTCTAGTTATTTCACTTTTGTTAGAAACAAACAATTAATGTGAATCTGCTCTTTAAATCTTCTGGGAAATGGAACAATTCATTGTGCATTTTTAGCACATATCTTACTAGACATCTTACATGCTATTCTGTTGTTAATGCTGCAGGGTCCTCTAAACCGAGAAATTAAAATTTGGGCTTCTACTAATGGAGAAGGTTGGTCAAGCGACTCTGAGACTTGGAATTGCACTCAGACCTTGGAACTTGTTAGTTCTCTGGAACCCAGGGTCAAGGAGGCATTTTTCAACCAAATCGCAGTGCTGCCTCAAGCAAGCATTATTTTACTTGCAAATGCTAAAAAAAATGCTATTTACGCTGTGCATGTTGAGTATGGCTCGGATCCTGCTTCTACCTGCTTGGACTATATAGCAGATTTTACAGTTGCAATGCCTATTTTAAGTCTCACTGGTACACATGAAAGCCAACCCGATGGTGAACAAGTAGTTCAAGTCTATTGTGTCCAAACAATGGCCATCCAGCAGTACGGGTTGGAGTTGTCACTCTGTTCGCCTCCTACAACTGATACTACTGGACTTGGAAGAGACCCAGCTATCTCGCATGTTTATGAGACACCTCTGGAAGTGGTAGGAACCGAGTCATCCATGGGAACTAGTTTCACCGATTCTTATTCTGTCAGTGCTTCGAGTAAAGCATCAGCTGTTGAGCAGTCTGCAGGTAATGCAGTTATAACTAAGCATCTGGTTGGTTCAGTTAATTCAGAACTGGTTATTTCTCGTGATTTATCTGCAGAGTTTGATCCTAAACCATCAGCTCCACCACTTACATACACAGAAGGTGATGGTTCGACGCATCTTCCGTCTGCCCCTCTTGCATCAAACATTGATCTTGCTGGAACAGGACCATCACTAGGCAATCACGACTCAGACCAATCAGCTTTTGATTACGCAACTAACGGAAGTATGGACCCTGATGCTTTGAGAAGGCAAGATACACCCATCAGAAAGGACAGTTTAGGAAAGGATGAGCCAAGAGACAGCCATAGTGATGTTACAATGCTTCTGAATCCCGTGTGATGTTTAAGGTAGGAGGGAATGCTACACACCTTATAACTCCATCTGAAATTATATCAGGCGCTCTATCTTCTGTTGAAAGCACTCATGTCTCTAAATCTGATGGAGCGAAAATCCAGGATGGTTCTAGTAGTAGCCCTCGGATCGCTGAAGCAGAACCAAAATATATTGATGAGAGTAAACCCGATCAAGTTTTGGAACTTGAAGCTGTTAAGGAAGCTCAAGTTGTTTGTGATAATACGGAGAAAGCTCAGAATTCGTTGGAGCAAACTGTTGAAATGATCAGTGAGATCTCAGTAACAACTGATAAGTACAGCGTGGAAGAATCACTGTCACCATCTGATAGAGCGGTGCCTGAGCATACTGGTGCTGCTGACGAAAATGTTCCGAAAAAAACTGTGGAAATATCTGAGAACAGTGATTATTCCTCTGCTTCTAGGGAGCAATCAGCTTCATATATCAAGGAGAAGGATAAAGTTCTTCATCCTCAAGCATCTGGTCAGTCATCTCCTTCAACAAGCGCATTCAACTCAACTGAGTCTTCACATGAACCTTTGAGCAGTGCATACCCTCCTATTGATTCCTCTCCAGAAGTTGCTGCTATGCAAGTGATGCTGCAACAGGTGATCACATTAAACTATTTTATACTGTGTGCGCTGTGCAGTACCTTTAGTGGAACAGAGAAGCTTGTACTATTCTATAGTTCTACTCATTTTATGTTGGAGATATTTTAGCAAATTTAGTGTAACATACTAACATCTACCCTTATCTACCAAGTAATTCTCTAATTTCATCTTTTGAGCTGTGAAGATTCTGGACTGCACTGCCATATTTAAATGTTAGTTTGATCTTGCTCATCTATTTTCTTGTCAGATGAATCAGATGATGGCATTTATGAATGGTGCGGCATGTTATCTTTGCTTTGGTAGTACTGGAATCCTGATTTATATGAGTGCTATATAAGTATTTTGCAATTATATGAATCCATAGGCTTTAAGTGAACCTTATTTTGCTAGAAAAATTTGTGAAAAGGCATCGGCTAACTTTCTTAGAAGGACCAAAGTTACTCGTTATTGTAATGAGTAGCATACATTATACTTGCATGCTTGTGGTATTGTTCTGGTAAGGATATGATCATATGATGCATGGTTTAGGCCTGTTTGGCCTAGCTTGAGCTATATCTTATATGCCATCTTATTGGTCTTATATAGCAAACAACCCAAATAAGCAAGCATATGAAGTAACCCTAATGTATGTTTGCTAGTTCCAGCTTATTTACCCGTTTATGCTCATAGACCATATAAACCACACTTCACCAGCTTGAGTTTATTGTTAGAACTGAGAAGTGGTGGTTAGGCCTAAACTTAGGTTTCAACTTCCACGTGGATGGGCCAGGATACCACCCGATTCCTGGTCTATCCAAATTGGGCCTTAGGGATCCACACTATATTGACATCAGGTGGTTTTCTCATTGTTCCCGCTGTCCTGCATGTAAACACACTATTATTAAAATAATTCTTTCAGAAGAATGGAAAAACTGTTAAGTTGCTCAAATTTTTGGGTTTCACTGAAAAACACCAGAAGTTACTGTCTTAGTTGTATTCAGCTCCATGGAACACCGACCATGATATCCCATCTAGTATTGGCCCAGCCCGCCCAGTACCTGGATCTTGAACTCTGAGTTGGACCTGATGCAGCTGTCTATGGTCAACTTAAAATTAATTTTTCCTGCTTGTGATATCAGCAAAATTGCACTTGTTTTTTAGGAAGAGCCAAAATTTTACTTGTTATTTCACTTGGTTAATTTTGACTTGTTTTAACACTGTTGGAGGACCAGAGAATTGTAGATTAACTATATGGCTTTCAGCTCAGTGTTGGAACATGATGACATTATATGACTATGAGGTTTCAGTTTATTTATTGTGCGTGTGTGTGTGCGCGCCTTGCAGCTCATAGCCATGCAGAAGGACATGCAAAAGCAGCTGGGTACTATGGTTAATGCGTCTATTGCAAAGGAAGGCAAAAGGATTGAGACATCATTAGGGCGTGCCATGGAGAAATCTATCAAGGCTAGCATTGATGCCTTGTGGGCTCGTTTCCAGGAGGAGAACACAAAACGTGAAAAGGCCGAAAGAGATCGAATGCAGCAAATGACTACTCTTATCACAAGCTCAACAAGCAAGGACCTTGCTGCTATGTTGGAGAAGTCACTAAAGAAAGAAATTGCTTCACTTGGACCTGTTGTTGCACGGGCAATAACACCTATTATCGAGAAGTCCTTGGCCTCTGCAGTTGCCGATTCAGTTCAGGTTGTGGCTAATTTCTTGCAGTATTTGTTGTTCTGTTTTTTTCATTCTTCCTCTCGTTTATTGTTTCCTTTTAGAAATCGGTGGGTGACAAGGTGGTGAATCAGCTGGACAAGTCTGTTAGTGCAAAACTTGAAGCTACACTTGCTAGGCAAATCCAAGTACAGTTTCATACATCTGTAAAACAGGCTCTTCAGGTATGTATCTTCTTGTAGTTTGTTCTTATAGATGATCGTCTAGCAGCATTGATTTGGCATAGAACATGTTACTCTTGATTTGTTAGCCAGACGTTTGTATCTTGGTAGATTCCTTCAGTTCATTCAGATATAAAGTTCGCTGTTAAGTCATTTTGATTTTAGCTTTGCTACATATACTGATTTGTTTTAAATGGATGCATGCAGGATGCTTTACGCACTAGTGTTGAATCACTGCTTGTTCCAGCATTTGAACAATGTTGTAAGACAATGTTTGAGCAAGTAGATAGTGCATTCCAGAAAGGAATGTCTGAGCACACTGTTTCTATTCAGCAGCAAGTTGAGGCAGCACATACTCCATTGGTGCTAACTTTAAAGGTAAGTTTACCAACTACCTGTTTCATACTTCTATATGAAATGGCAGGAAACAATAAGTTGAAGGATGCTCATATTCTTTCCAATTATATCATAGCAAATGACTAATGTTTTGTATACTTGAATTGTTTTTTCAGGAAACCGTCACTTCTGCATCATTGATCACCCAGAGTCTTACATCAGAGTTACTTGATGGCCATCGCAAACTATTGGCACTAGTTGCATCTGGGAACAGTAAGGCACATAACACAAATGTTTTGCAGCCCAGCAATGGTCCTATCACTGGTCCCCCAGAGGTGCTGAATGCTGAAACCTTTCCAGCTTCCATATCCCATAATGCTCCTTATCATGGTTGTCGCGGCGGAGCTGGGTGGGCGCTATGGACATTTGGCGCGACTTGGGGGATTGCGGGGCGGAGGAGGTGAGGCAGCAGGGGAGGAGGCGCGGGGAGAGGAGAGGAGGCAAGGCGGGGGGCAGAACCGGAGGAGGCGCGGCAGGGAGGACCAGAGGAGGCAGGGAGAGAGAGGAGTGAGTGCGGGAGATGCGGCTACGGAGAGGGAGATGTGGGAGGAGGGAGGGGAGAGAGAGAGAGAGGGGAGAGGAGTCGCAGATATTTATCTGTGATGCGAGTATTGAGTTACGGAGTATACAACTCATACGTGCACATACAGCGCGCAACAACTCGCCTAGGCATTGCCATGGTGTCCAGCGCCTCACTCGCCATAGTCGCCGACTCGACGTGACAACCATGCTCCCGATCATGATTTATTTTTACAATTTCTGGTGACTTGTCTAATCCTTTTCATGTAGTAATTTCATCTTTGTTAGCATGTCTATTGGGGCGGCGGGGGGGTTGTTGGGCGGAGGAGGTGAGGCGGCGGGGGAGGCGCCGGGAGAGGAGAGGAGGCAAGGCGGGGGCAGAACCGGAGGAGGCGCGGGGGGACCAGAGGAGGCAGCAGGGAGAGAGAGGAGTGAGTGCGGGAGATGCGGCTACGGGAGAGGGAGATGTGGGAGAGAGAGAGAGAGAGAGAGAGAGGAGGGAGAGGAGTCAGCAGATATTTATCTGTGATGCAGAGTATTGAGTTACGGAGTATACAACTCATACGTGCACATACAGCGGCGCGGCAACTCGCCTAGGCGTTGCCATGGCGTCTAGGCGCCCCTCACTCGCCATAGTCGCTGACTCCGACGTGACAACCATGCTCCTGATCATGATTTATTTTTTACAATTTCTGGTGACTTGTCTAATCCTTTTCATGTAGTAATTTCATCTTTGTTAGTATGTCTATTGGGTATGAGAACGCTAGTCTTATTTTCCTGTCTCAGGTATAATATGATGAGTGATATAAAGAGCCTATATATAATTTTCCATGTGCCTTGCATTTTGTTAGGTTGAGGCTCCATTAGACCCGATGAAGGAGCTGAGCAGACTAATATCTGAACGCAAATTTGACGAGGCATTTACAATGGCACTTCAAAGAAGTGACGTGTCCATTGTATCTTGGTTGTGCTCTCAGGTATCTTCCTCCTGAATTGGTCATCTAACGCAGAACTGTCGCCCTATTTCATTAATTTATTCATACTAGAACGGGCCTGTGTTGGATTTGTGACAGCCGTATCCTCATGTACAGGTTGATTTGCGTGCATTATTTGCAATGGAGCCAGTCCCTCTAAACCAGGGAGTCCTTCTAGCTCTACTTCAGCAGCTAGCAGTCGACATTGGCACTGAGACTTCCCAGAAGGTTCAATGGATGACAGACGTTGCTATGGCAATCAATCCGACTGACCCGATGATTGCCGTGCACGTGAGGCCCATCTTCGAGCAAGTCTACAGCAAATTGGCCCACCAGCGGTCGCTCCCCACCACCAGTCCATCAGATGGCGCCAGTATCCGCTTGATCATGCATGTAATTAACTCAGTTCTGCTTAGCTACAAGTGATTCTAAAGGCACTCATTGGTGGCTGTGAAACCGTGGAAAGTATTGTCTATTCTAGCTTTGTATAGAGAGAAATTTTGAAAAGCAAGGGAGATGACACCGACGAAGAACACTAGCAGGAGGGTGGAGGTGTCCCCCTGGTGTAAATTAGGCTTGTGCCAGACTTAAATTGGAGTGTTTCCATGTCCAGTCAATTGTACAAGTCTAATAGTTCTTTAGTACACAGTCAGTCATAGGCTCATAGTTAGTAGCCAGCCGCATTGCAGTGAGTGGCTGTTTCCACTCAAATTTTGAACTCCGAAAGATTAATGCTGTTTCTGATCGAAGGGCTCGGTGGTAGACGCGGCAGGCGCCACTGCTGGGGGAGCACCCCGTCATCTCCCTCGCCACGCGTGCTGCTTGAGACCTTTTGCACTGGCCTCTGGCCCCTCGGGTGCCCACGGCCGCGGGAGCCACAGGCAGGCGGAGGCGCGCCAAATCATGCGACAGGTCGACACGCCTTCCGCCCATGTCAGCAAAAACGACATCAGTTTGCAAATTTTATCGGAGGACAGTGATAGAACCGGTAATCGGTGGTTATTGGTTTGTTTGGACGAATTTTTTGAATTGAAATATAAAATTTTCAGATGTAAAAGAAAAATTACAAATTTCCTTTATATTTGATGAAAATGAGATAAATCCGATTTTTTTTGTTTGGTATGAATTTTTATTGGACCTCACCGATAACTGGTGGTTTTCGGTGAAATTTGAACAATAAGTTTTTCCTGGCCCATGTCATACGTGCAGCCAGCATCACAGCAAACCATGCGTACCATGTACGTTCACACAATCACACGACGCGTAGGCCGGCGGCTGGTGCCGTTGGGGATGTTGCGAGCGTCGTTGGTCGATGGAGTGGTGGTGGCGTCACATTGATGAAAACCATCTAGAGTTGCATCCTTTATTCACGGCAAGCCTAACAAACAAAAAAGAAAGATGAGTTCCTCTTACATTACTCTCAATTTATGTGTTTAACAAACCATGATTTTTAAAACTGAAATTCTAATCGTAATCAAACACCCCCACTATATTTGTACTACAATTCTTTTTAGAAACTTGGTATTATCTCAAAACCCTAAAAAAAATTATACATCCAAACAGGCCCTAAAATTACTTTGCGAAAATAACATCTGTTTAGAAACCAACACAGCAGTAGGTATTAACATAAAAGAATTAGTGTACCGCAGAGTAGATAGCATCATGCCACATACCAACTTACCAACAACAGATGACAGGGATTCAAAACCCATCATATCATCATCATTGTCAGCAAATGTTTGAGCTTCAGAATCATGTACTGTCTGTCTCCAAATCTACATGCCCCTATTTGATCCCTCATCGTCATTGTCTTCATCACAATTTTCATTATCATCATCAGAATCATTTTAGGTATGAGGATAAAAAAATGCACCTCCTTGGTCCCTTCTGGGCACTGCCGTTAAATCCAAATTTTGCCAGAGAGTTGCAAACAATGCCACGGTCTTTCATCTACAGATGTAAACATTATTATATTAGCACACACAAGAAATACACAGCAAGGAAGATTTTGTTACCTTAATACCTTTTTCTTCTCGTATAAAGGGAAAAGAGCAATGTTTAAAAGATGGCCATGCAAGCTCCTAGAAGACTCTAAATATTACAAGAACAAAGATATCTTCTAGAGGAAATTCCTTATTACCATGCAAAGTTTCCAGTTTCTCTGATATGCCACTGAAAAATTGTTCCTTAAGTGCCACCAGATGATATTTAGTTGCCCTCTCAGTTAAATCTGCTTATCACTTCTGATTATGGAAAATAATGGGTTGAATGCATCAACCTCTTTTGGGGAGTCAAATCCAGTTTGGAGACGAGTTTGGAAGACGTCAGTTCTGCCAAAGGTAAAAGTATTCTGGTGGAAGGTGTCTCATGGGTGTTTGCCATCGAGGGCGAACCTGAGAAACAGGCACATTGAAAGAATTGGTTTTTTGCGAGGGTTGTGGTGCGAGGGATGAAACCTTGTTGCATATACTTACTGAGTGTAGTTATGCTAGATCTTTCTGGTCGGCCATGAAAGATGTTGCCAATGTGAAGCTGCCAGCTCTACACCCGAGTATGTGGACGGAAGATCTTGTGGATGGATCCATATGTTTACAACATGATGCGGCTACTATCCTTTGTGGTATGTTTTTTTCTCGAAAACGCAGGAGCTTTGCGCTTCATTCATTAAGAAGAAGGAGAATGGTACAAAAGAAGTGAGAAACTGATTCCTTGGGCAAGCAAGGAACCAGAGGGATCTCAACAGAACAGACTCAATCAAAGGAAGCGACTAGAGCTGCCTATGACAAACAACGGTAAAATCCGACAACACTCTAGGCCTGGGCCGATCCTTGCCCCACGGTAAGACAACCGGCAATAGAACTCAACTTTGAATTGGCCGAGGACGACCAGCAAAGGAATTCCTGTTTAACATGACGTATGCAGTCATCCATGGAGAGCCTTCCTGGTCAAAGCGTAGCTTGCTCCTTTCTTTCTAGATCATCCACGCGATGAGGACGATTAAAGAGTCTACTGCCTTGCGCTTGGTCTTGGGCGTTAAGCTTCTAGTCGCCATCCAGAAGTCCTGCAGGCTCTGGTTGGGGAGTTGGGTTGGGAGGCAAAGTGAAAGCCAAGTAAAAGTATGGTGCCAAATTTCCTTTGCTTGAGAGCTAGCCAGACGAAAACCTTGGCCTTGAGGGGCGCGGAACTCTTCCAAAGCTGTTTGGCACACGGTAGAAAAGTGAATGTTGATGGAGCTTTCAATGAAAATGAGCAATCTGGTGCAACGGGTGTTGTCGTGAGAGACGTCAACGGCGAGTTCTAGATAGCTCAGACAATTTGGTATGGCCAAGTATCGAGTGCTTTGGATGTAGAAGCGTTGGCTTTCCGTGATGGAGTTAGGCTTGCGGTGGTCGGTCATTTTGAGAGCGTGATCCTGGAGACAGATTCTCTTGCTTTGATCAAACTTTGGAAGAATCGACAGCACCAT
Organism: Bonia amplexicaulis; assembly: GCA_036346245.1. Taxonomy (NCBI): domain Eukaryota; kingdom Viridiplantae; phylum Streptophyta; class Magnoliopsida; order Poales; family Poaceae; genus Bonia; species Bonia amplexicaulis. Next base: position 29,420,278 of record CM070738.1, on the reverse strand, counting down.
TCGAGCCGAAATTAAACTTGTTAACTTTGTTTCAGGAGAAAACGCACACATCGTAAATAAACTGAGAGAACACAGGAGAATTTTTGAATTTTTCGATTCTTTTATTTGCTCCCCCTCTTCCTTGCTTCTATTCTTCTTACAAAACTGGCTACACGTTTTTGCTTCGAATATTTAGTTGATCTTGCTTGCTGTGGCATATGAAAATTCATCTAGAGTCTTCTTGGATTTTCTTAACTGATGAGCAAGTTGTATCTCAAGTTTTTGAGATTTGCCTAGTTTTGGTGTGTTTTGAGGAAATGTTAAAACATTGGCCAAGATTCTCGTGATTTTGGATGTAATAGGTTTCTGAGGCCCTTAACAAGGTATGTATAAAGTTTTAAATCATTTGGATGTGGATTTTGAGGTTTACACCAAATTTAGCTTTGGCTCGAGCTGATTTTTTGTTCTGGGAATAGAGGAGTGGTCAGACCGCTCCTAGACCCAATCAGATCGGCTGCTGGTTAGACCGGTGGGTTGTGGCTGGTCAGACCACACCTCAAGTGGCAGTTAGACATGTTAGGTATTGTATCTGTGAGATTTTGTTGTTTTGGGTTATTACTTGGATTTAGGCTGTCAAATATGATCTTCTTTGCTCTTTAGCTATTGGAGAGATACACGAGAGAAGATTTATAGAAGTCACCGTTCACCTTTCTCTGTTGCCAATGCCAGTCCTACAACATCCTTTAATACAAGGGAAGCCACTCTTGGGAGCCAATATGTCTGGAGCAACACTTGCAGTGTTCTTAATATCAACAACTACAAAGCGGCCCAGATTATAATCTTCTACGCGTTCAATGTCTATGAGAGCATTTAAGTAATTGATCAATATCTTATCGTAGCAGGTTGGAGGCGCCAAGAAATGTATCACAACATAGATAATAAATATTGTCTTTTTTATGATCTGTTCACAGGTGATGGCTTCTTCATGCTCCTCTGTCAAGACAGTAAACATCATCTCTATATTGAAATCTCTGAACTTTGTTTTACCAAAACGAGTATCTATCTCACTCTTGAGCTTCTCCAACTCGTTTGCATTAGTGCACTCTTTAATTACATAGCCAGATGATGGGATGTGATTGACATCCTTTTCATTGAGTTAATTATCTCCTATTTAATGCAAAAACGATCGCCAAAGTGGGATCAGTGCGGGCTTACTAGACATGCACCAAATCTTCTATCAAGGCTAATATCCTAGGACAACAAATGGTCAAAATCCATGTCAACCATTAACAATTTCTTCTGTGCGTTGAATTTTTTAGCCATCTTCAGAATCATCTTGTGTTGACACCTTGAATTTTTCTTCTTACTTTTACCATCATGTGAATCATCCACATAAGTAGACTTATCAAAATCAGCTTTGTTTTTCATCAACTTCTTAATTACCACTGAAACTTGCAAAGCAGACCTAGGTACTGACAAGGCGAGTAGAAAAAGCATGTTTCTTACCTATTAGCTTCCTCGCTTTACCCATTACATAAACATAAACGGAGTCAAAATGAGATTAGCTAGTTATTGAACAAAGAGTGCCTCCAGGCCTCCAGCTGCAAATAAGCTAGTCGCCCAAAAGAAAATAGATCCATGTCAATACTTTCCCTCTATATATACTTCCATAACAGGAGCACATACTTGAATAAAAAGAAGTGAAGCACATACTAGTTGTGACGCACACGCCAGCATTGCAGCAAACAATGCGTACCTCGTACATTCGTACGAATCGCCAGCCGGCGGCTTGTGCCGAATGGGGATACTGGTAAATCGTAATTGCTGACGATAGAATTGAGATACTGGTAAAACATCACAACTAAACATTGCTGGTGTCAAATGAGAATTGAGATGTTGGAATGGAATACCGCAAGCACCGTTGCTTATCTATTACAGTATCTGATAAGCAGTACGACCATATAGTTACAACACCGCTTCAATCCCAAATAGCAACCTTAGATGGTAGTCTTCGAAAGTTCAAATACAAGCTCAGAGCCTTCAGAACCCGTCATCAGTTCAAAGCAATACACAAACCACATCGCTACCAAACTCTGCACAACCCAATATATAGGCTCACAACCCTATGTTGCCACGACCAAACCTCCCCAGTAGCAGGACACACAACTCCAGATATATGTATTATCAAGTACGGGCCGCTCCGATGCTGGCGGTGCGAGACCGTGCCTGGGCCGTTAGCCAGCAAGGCAAACCCATAGGCATACTCAGTATCGGTCTCAAGAGTAGATGATTGGTTCTCCCTTCGTAGCACTTTGCCTTTTTTACCCCCTTGTCTTGGCTCGCTTCATTCCAAGGCTGTTGTGGAAAGGGGATGCCGAACCAGATCTTTGCATTCCTTCTTCACGGAGGGTGCCATTGAGCATGGCAAGCTCCCGCAGCTGCTGCTTCTTGAAGAAATCCTGCGACTCATCCTGCACAGGAGAAAACAAGAACTTTTAAGGCATTGGTTCTGCAGAATAATTGTAACACCCCATTTTAGGGAATTTGAAATTTTTTAATCGCAATTCAAAATTTTGGCAAAAATAAAATTTGAATTCAAATTCAAAACCAAAATTCAAATCCAAATAAAAAAATCAGAACTTCATGTTGGGCCGGCTAATCTCTTTCTCCCCTTTCTTTTCCTTTCCCCGAACCAACTCCCGACCCAAGCCACTGAGCCCAGCCGGCCTTCCTCTTTCCTCTTCTTTCTTTCTTCCTCTGTTTTTCCTCCTCCCGGCCAAATTGCACCCACGCCGCGCGGCCATGGCCACACCCCGCTCCGCCACCTACATGCGTCACCGCCGCCACGCTCACACGTCGCTGGCCCTATGGCCATGCCGTCGCCCACGCCGAGATGCCGGACCATCCTCGCCTGAACCCAGCTCCCTCCTTGCTCTCCCCTCCGCACGTTCACACCCATACCATGCGCCCACGTTGCACACTGCACCCACGTCACCGCCGCGCCATGCCCTGCACACGCGTATCACGAACTCCCCTCCGCTCGGCTATATAAGCCACCCGAACTCCCCTTGTTTTCCTCACCCCTCCCACTCACACCTCGCACCTGGCCATTGCCGCGCCAAGCCCGAGCTAAGCTCGCCATTCCTCATTGTCGTGCGCCGCCATGACCGCTTCGCCATCCCCGTCCCTTCGGTGTGCTCCCCGCCGTTCTAGTCACGTCAAGTTGATCGCTTGGCCACCTTCTTCACTCCCCCTCAACCGATTGGATTTTCATCCACAGAAGCTCGCCGACGTCGTCGTCTTCACCTCCGGCCGCAACCGCCTCTATCGCCGCCATTCTCTCCCCGGCGAGCCTCCACCCAATTCCTCCTGGCTAGAGCACCTCCTCATCCTCCTCTCACCCTCCCCTCTGCCAATTTAGACCACCGACCACCCCATCTCGCCATCGCTGTTGAAGACCATCACGCCGCCTCGGATCACCGTAGCCAAAACACCACAGCACCTCCCCGACCTCACCGTCCTCTCAGTTGAGTTCCCCGTGCCCCGTAGATGCACACCATGCCTTGTTTTTGCTCGTCGCGCCGCCGCTAGCCCAGTTGCCATGGTAGTCGTGCCACCGCCGTCGCTATAGTTCGCCAGCGGCCACGCCATCACTACGCATAGGTTCACCGAGGTCCCGGCAGCCCATTTTAGGTGTTGCCGGCACTCGCCGGTGACGAGCTCGGCCAGAGCGCCTCTGTGAGCAGAGGAGCACTGTAGCAGCACCATTAGTGTTAATGACATCATTAGACCATGATTAAGTTAGGTTAATGACACTCATTAGTTTAAATTAATGGGACATTAGACCATGATTAAGTTAGGTTAATGACACTCCTTAGTTTAAATTAATGGGTCAATGTGGGCCTAGGTCATTAGAAAATTTAATTAAAGCCAAGTTTAATTTATGAGTCTATGACATGTGGGCAACTCTCACGGTAGCCCTAGCCCACCTGTTAGCCTCTCCTGACATTTCTTTAAGAAAAATAATTCAAAAGAAAATAAAAACCATGTGGCCTCACCTGCCAATCATTGCTATATTTTCTAATAAGAAAATGAATCGGAAAAGGAATTAAAATCCACGTGCCCCAGCTGTCAATGAGACATACCCTCTCTCCTTTGTTTATTTTGGAGATTTTCCCTGATTTAAAATTTAGAAGGCTCGTTCTTACTCATTTTAAATCCAAATCAAGTGAAACTTGTTTCTAAATTCATCTAAATCCAAAATCTTTCGAACAAAGGCAAAATCATGAATTTTGGAATTCATTTGGATTTATTTGTATTCTCATGTATTTATTCAAATTTCGACGTGATCACTTGATTAGATTCCGAAGACCCGGAAGAGTAGCAGTTCGAGCGTAACCAAGACCAACAAGACTGTAAGCTAGGCGGGTCAATACTTTGATCATATTGCACCTATCTTTTTTAATGCAAATTATTTTACTTTAAATAATCAAATTGCATACTTTACTTTTATTAAATGACATTGTCATTAGTTCTTAGTTAATGCCGTATTATTATTCGCTTACTACCACCCCTTTGCTTGGCTTTTGACATAATCTCTTGTTGATAAGTCCATATCTAAATGCTATGCTTAGCCTTGCTTAGATATATGTAGCATTAATTTGCTCCGACATCATTTCAAAACATGAAAACTTGGCTTTGGACAGTCATTAGATGGAAATGGCTAGTATGTTAAACTAGAAATAGTACTTTAGAATCCAAAACTCTAAACTTACTTCATAACTAAACGGATGGTAAGTCAGGCGGGTGCGGATAGAGCACAAGAGCTTGGTATGTGGTAGAACCGTCCATGTAGTCTTAAGGATTAAATCTTATGATGACCTCCAAAGGTGACCAAGATAAAATAGTGCACCCACAAACCTATAATAGATACGACCTGGCCAATTAATTTGCATCGACTCAGCACTAGTTGCACCATCCGGTGGAACACAGGTAAGAGTACCGGATAGAGGCCTTGACTTGCGGTCCAAAAGGGGGCTCGTGTGGTGCAAGAGGGGGCTCGTGCGGTGCAAGAAGGAGCTTCCGGAGTAGGTGGATAAAACATGGAAACTTTAGCAAGTGTAGTCACGTTAGGAAAATACATTGTAAAGACCTTTTAATGACTATCTAAGCCTCATGCCAAGGGTAGCATGGTGGAGGAATAAGTTGGGCACCTCCTGTAGATAAAGTGTGTGACTTCTGCAGAGTGAAAGTTGTTCGAACAGACATGCCCACGGTCAAGAGTAGGCGTGGAAAAACTTACTCGAGTTAGTATCTATTTTACAAAAGAATCTTTGTGGTTGGGATAAAAAACATGACGGGTGGATAGAACCATGAATTTGATTTCCCCTGGGTGGATAGAACCCAATGAGTATAATGGATGGATAAAACCTAGTAACAAAATAGCATATGATGGATGAAACCATATAACAAGTGAATGAAACCTATACTACTACTATTATTGCATACTTATACTATTTAAAAACATGGTTTAGTTAAAATGCTAAGTCTCGGGATTTCTACTTACTATATTTCAACTATGACATTTTTAAAATAAAAAATCCGAATCTTTCTTTGTTAAGCCTTGCATCTATAGCATTGTATTTTATGTGTTTGCTCACCCTCGCTCACTAAAACAACTCAAAGCCTTTAAATCAATAGTTCAATACCCCTGCGCCCACTACGCCGCGTCTAGACCAGACAGAGAAGAAGGTGGTGAAATCTAGGCCGTTCTCTAGTAGTCTCTTGTCCCTTCCTCTACTCGGTAGACTTTGATGGTAATTGTGTGCACATCTATTATCCAAACCTTGGATAAGTTGGATAATAGCTTGTCGTATATGTTTTACCCTGTCGCTTGCCTATGGCATTGTGTTGGCCTCACCTTTGCTTTCTGCTTTCGCTTCCGCTTTTGATTCTCTATAATGTAATATTTAGCCTGATCGACAAGCTATGCAAAACTCTACCCGGTATAAGTTGTTTAAACTCTGTTATATAATATTAATGTCTGGTATGGCTCAATGCGATGTATGTATGTGATCCAACAATATATCTGTGTACATTAGCTACTAATTCCAGGAATAGTACGGTAGAAACACCGGGGATTCTGAATTGCAAATCCAGGGTCCAACAATAATTCACGAGGTCTAAGATAAAAAAAGCTAACCAGTTTAAGAGTTTATCAATTAGTATACATACCACAGGCTTTAGCAGATCTTCAAGGATCTCACGGGCTTGCAGCAAACGAGCATCAATAATTTCAACAGGAAGCTCTGCCTCAACCAATATATGTAGGGGTTCATTCAGATGTTCATATCCTGGCTTCCCTCGCATCATTTCCTCCTACAAAACATTAGCATAAGTGACAAGGTAGATTTCAATGAAATACAAAACAAACAGAAATTTGCAGAAGGTATACACATGCAGAAAGGCAAATAAGAACACATGACGAATAGATGGTTCCTGCTGGAAACAGAGCGATTCTGGGGAAACAGGTATGAGCTTTTTGCACCAGAATCAAGTGATTTTTTATGCTGTTTCAACGGAATGTGTTTTGCCTTTAAAAAAAGGGAATGTTTCTGGTGATCAACCAATCTTTGAGAAACATATAAACTTGAAAATACATAAACAAAAAGCAAAATAAAAAAGCTGCTGGAGAGAAAACCGGAAAACAGCCGGTTTTAGCTAACCAGAGTAAGAGTCGTCGGATTGGCACTGAAAACTAAAACCCTTGTTTCATCTATCACTTGGGCTTAAAGATCAGAATCTTAGTTGTTACAGCGTCGCCTAGGCGACACCAAGGCATCGCCTACATCCCGGCGGTGCTGAAAGGACGCCGTGGAGCTTCGCCTCAACTGGGCCTGCTAGGCGAGCGCTTAGGAGTTCTCAGTGTCCACGGTGTTTTCAAGACATTCAAGGCGAATGAAAATGTGACACCTTGCCCGTGAGGAGCAGACTAAAGAGGCCGAGTTGAGGCGACCCGGTGGAACTCTAGACGTCTCTGCCGCCACTCCCTCTGCCAGCGCCGCCGACCCACCGTCGTCGAAGATCCCTCCACCTCTGGCGAGCAATCCCCCTCGTCCACTCCCTCCGGCACCATCGGAGGATTCGATCCAGAAGGGGAGGGAGGAGAGGCGGCGGCTGTATCGGGGGGAGTGGCGCCGCAGGGGAGGAAGCACGACGCGACGGCGGTTGGGACGGGAGAGAGAGAGGAGAGTCAGGGCTGGGGGTGAGGGAGTCGGGACGCGAGTTAGGACCGGAGATATTTGGATGGGAGTCAGGACCTGATTGTAAAGAATAAAGTTTTGGAGGACCTAGAGATAAGATCGGGCACTGCTGCTGCTGCTTCGCCACTGCTGCTTCACCTTTTCTCGCCTAGGTGACGCTATGGCGCCCCGGCGCCGTGATCATCAAGTACGTCGTGACAACCATGATTAGAATGAGATAACCACAAGAAAGGTGCCAATGATATAGCTCTTCTCCAGTCATATTTATGACAAAAACTTGCTTGAAACACATAACCAATAAGTACACTTCAGAATTGCCGCTCTATCTAATTAATGAGATTAATAAGCATGGTATCAGGAGTTTTACCCGAGCTGGATCTTTAATGCTTCCCCGACCTCTTATTAGCACACGGCAGTCCGTAGTTGCCTCCACTCGCTTCAAGGAATTTCCTCTAGGACCAATGATGCGACCAACAAAATTGTACTAGAAAAAATAAACATAAAAGCACCATCAGGATATACCGATATAGCAATTCGAGAGTATAACAACTTAGGAAACAGTACACTTACTGTCGGATATTTGTCTACTGGAATATCAACCTTCATTGTTTTCTTGACAATTAGTCCAGAGGAGCTGCCTTGAGAACCTCCGAGCCAGCTATAAGCTGATGAACTCTGCAATGGTCACAGGTTGATCATTTATAACCTCTTTTTTCAATAAGAGCATTGGGTATGGAGCAACGGGAGTAGATTTTGTAGTAAGCAATCGAAAAGGCTCATAAACAAAGCCAAATGTAAAAGCTGTAGTCAACCGCAGATGGTTTATGAGCAATCCGAATAGCTATAGGATTATGCTTCAAGAGTGTTGATGTGCCCAACTACTGTTGGGCATGTGGGTTCTATACTTCTAGTTCAATTGTTTTCTTGACAAGCTAAGGTTTCCAAAAGCTGGTAACATGACATTTATGACCAATAAGGACAGGTTTCCCACAATTCATTTCAATATCGATATTATACAGATTCACAAGGGCATTGCTGTTTTACCAAATCAGATACTCGTACATATCATGTAATAATTATCTCAAACTGATTTCAAGCACAGCGAGGAAATATAAAATAGCTAGTAACATGGTTAGACTAATTAGCACACTCTGATGTTAGCATGGCAACTAACTAACATATTGGTTAGACCTTTGGCATATGGTGCCAAATTAGTGAATCAGTGTTAGCATGTTATCCAAACTCCAACAGTTGCCATACATAGAAGAGTTTAATGTCATCTTTCATTCTTTTGAACCCACTGCCTGGAAGGGATAATAAAGTTAGCAAGTTAGCATAAGAACCAAGCAGTATCAAGAATGTAATCAGCTTCAGTACTGTCAAAATCAGTTAGAAAAAAACCTGATCTAAGCTTCCAAAAATGGTAAATTAGGCATGAAGAGTAAGTTATGTTAAATGGTCAGTATCCATACTTCTGATTGAAATGCTGATGTCCACCCATTCATATCAGTTGCTGCTCCATTTGAATATATTCCTCCCGTTGTTAGTGGACTACCATGTTCAAGGCCACTTTGATTTAAAAGGGACGCGTTCTCCAATAGTGTGGAAACACGTAAAATTTCTGCTTCAACATTGCAATTTCAAGAACAAGATATAGAAAATTAGCAGTTAGAATTAGTGATTAGCAAATGCATACATATACCTGACGGGTTAGTGTAAAATCACTAATCCGAAATAACTTTTTGTCCCTTTACAATAGAAAGTTAACAAAGTCATAACAGTGTCAACCGCGAATCCATACATAGTTAGTTGTATAGCTCTAAAAAATTTATTCTGAGAAGATACGCAAATAAAAATAAGTAATTAATATGTGCACTGTAAAAATTTTGAGTAGGAGAAGAATACTTAGTGCAGGTAAAACTTGGTGAAAACAAAACAAAAAGATATACAATAAAAACAACTAAATGGAAACAATGCCAAAAAAAAGGTGTACAATAGATTATTAAAATTTTGCACTTGTTTTGTACAATTATTGTCTGTTTACAAGTATAAAAAGTAAGCACACTGGCTTTCATCCCACTAAGTTGGAGCTTGCCTAGTGGACACATCACATTTATAATCTCCTCAACCACAGATGATCTCCATCAAGGAAGGATATATCGCCCCCATAGACATGCCATCCATGCTCATCAAGAGAGAGATATCACCACAGCGATTTTTTTATCCTCTCACCAAGCTCCAGCCTAGGGGTTGTTTGGATGAGGGGGATTTCGTTGGCCATTTTTGGGATTTAATTCAATTTTGAACTAAATCATAATAATAAAAAACTATTCAACAGGCCTTTAATGTGAATCTTAAACACCCTTATCAGAAGCATGCAAGCTGTGGCATTAAGCACAATGGCCACCTAAAACACCATCTTAACATCCTCAACTCACCCAAAACAGACCAAAATGTCAACCATGCATTCATAAATCACTAAATAAAACTCCATTCTACCAAAGTATTGCTGCCTCTCATTGAACAATCCAGCAAGGGTGTATTGCACTATGACCAGCATTCTCTGTTCCTCAAAACTGTTAAGCAACCTTTGCTGCATACGTTGGTAAACAACTCAAGTGCACGATAATCTCAACTAATGTCGTTCCCACTGAGAAACTCAAAGAGCCAAGAAGTGCTAAGTTCACAAAATGAACCAATGGCACTACAGTATTATCTTATTAATGTGGGCTAGACTGAGCAGATAGACATAAAAAAAACCCCAAAGAAATGATACCCACTCAACACCTCTCATGTTGACTCACCAGAATTCTCCTAAAAGGACTCATATGCCAACAACATAGAATTGCAGGACTGCAATCTCATCACCAATACTGACACATTGGGCATCATCATCAAATGAGGTACTATGAAATCAGTTCTTTGAAACAGCACACCCCTATTAACTTTGCTGAATGAGGTCAAAGGCAAGCATAGTCCAGCAAGCCTGGGGCCAAGTTAATGAGGGCATAGATAGCCAGGCTACAAAAAGAGGGTTGTGTACATGGCAAGTTCGCAAAGAAGATTGAGCACGTAGACAATGCATGATTTGGTGAAGAGGAAGATTAAGAGTTGAGACCAGACCCCGCTCCAAACGGCTTCATTTTCTAGGCTTCTTAATTGCGGCTTTTTTGGCTTTTTCGGTTTTTATTTTTTCCCCTTATTCCTTTGCATTATCCCTAAAGATATAGCGGTGTTTTTCAATTTTTCTCATTTTTTTCTTTTTTTTACTCGGAAAAAGCTAACAGCTGTTATAGTACAATTGCCTCACAAAAAACGCCAAAAGCCACGGCTGCCAGCTGTTTGGAGCAAGCCAAAGCAGGTGATGAGGGGGCAAGGTAGTGGAGTGGTAGAGAGGTAGGGTGGTGAAGAGACACAAAAATAATTCACTTACTGTTAAGTTTTCCTCATGTGCTAAAACAGGAATAGTTAGACGGTACAGTTGCAAAATGAAATGCAGTAATAATATGATAAATAACTGCCCGGAGGGAGAGAGAGAGAGTTCAAACTAGAATAAGGAAAAAAGAGAGCAAACATTGACCACTAAGTAGCACTGTAGGGGTTAGCTACATGGCAGTCATAAAAATGATAATTTATAAGTACTCATTTTACAAAACAAAATCTAAGCAGTGACCAGGTAGAATAAAACCATAATTATTGTGTCTCAACAATTTCCAGTTTTCCACAAAAGTAATTGCACACGACATGAACAATATATTTTGTGTTAAATCTAGCTCGGTTGCAGACAAAGACAGCTTTCTTTGTGCAGGTAAATGTGTAACCACTCATAAGCAACCATTATTATGAAGATGAATGGAGGTATGAAGCAAATTCGGAGGAACACAAGCCACGCAAGCAGCAAGAGTAAAAGATTCCCGCATCGCAACAGAATATTCCGAATGTATGGAAGAAGTAGCAATTCGACCAGTATTTGGTCACGCATGTAATCAGATGTATCACAATAGAAATGTCATGAGTACATGAGAGCTCACCTTGATTCAGCAACCGTACGCTATGAGGGAGCACTGGGATGAACGGGTTCAGCTTGTGCCGCTCCGCAAGCAGTTCCGCAAGGTACCTACAAAAAAAAAGCACATACTTGATCATTCGTCACAAGGGTGAGACACAACACACCGGCCTTGCCACTCAGCTTTCATCTCCTCCGTAAAATTAGGTTGAAAACCAGGAAATTCCCCCAAAAACAACGAGAAGTATCTAAAACTATAACGCGATCACCGACCTCAGCAAAGTAAACACTGAGATGAGCGACTGGCTTGTTTAACTCAGTGAAAATCCGGTGAAACTACGACAAGACGCAACCTTTACCACAAACCGTAGATCTCATCGCGGGGAATCAGATCCGATGCCAAAAAGGCCTACTAAACCTCGTCGGCCCACATCAGATTCAAGCCACAGAACCTTGGAGGCATCCCAAAACACATCGAATCCGCACTGGGAAGTCCTGAATCTGGCCTCCCCGTCACGATCGGAGCCGAACCCTGCCCAAAGGCGGCGGCGGCGACTGCCGCTACTCCTTCCCCCAATCTCCTTAACACACACCGTCCACATCCGTGACACGACACCAAGCAAGGGGATGAGAGGCGGAGGCGGAGGGTTAGGTTGCTTGCTTGCTTACTTCTCCTGGTCGGCGACGGCGGAGGAGGAGGCGCGGAGGCCGGAGATGCGCGGGGAGTGCGGGGTGGTGGAGGGCGAGGGCGAGTAGGCCATGTACCGTCCCGACGACATGGCTGCCGCTGCTCCTCTCCGTCGACAGCGGGATCTCGGCGGCGCGGGAGGGAGGGAGGGTGGCGGCGTTAGGTTAGGGTGCGCGGGTGTGGTAGCTCGCCCGGCGCCTAGGCTCTGGTAGATGGCGGCGGCGGGGGAGAGGAGAGAGGGGGGGAGGTGGAGGAGGGGATGAGGGCTTATAAGGGGAGGTGCCCTCCCGGGCGTGGTACTGCCACTGCTGCTAGGTCTGCGAGCGACGCGGTGGTAAGAGGCGGTAACAAGTGAACAGCGATGGATTGGAGGCGACTCCGAGACTGTAGACGACGGGGAGACGAGGGGTCTCCTGCCTGTTAGTTTGGCGGTTGGTAAAAATTGCCGGGAGGCTGTTTGGGAGGTTGAGAATTTTAGAGCGCGCGCGGCGTCCATGCTCCCTTTTTTACTGCGGTTGTTAGGGCCGATAAACAGTATTTCTTTACTATTATAAAAAAAAGTTGGTAGTTGATCCATCCTCACTCATCTCTTCTTAGTCATCCGATTTGATCCGAAAAAACACTAGATTTAAAGTGCAGACTTAATGTAGTGTAGAATGTAAATAAAGCAGAGCAGCGAGCGGTTGCGTAGATGTGCGCTACTCAGAAACCTTATTGTCATCCTGTGTAGGTCTTCATGGTAGCAACGGCTCGAAGATACTGCTCCTCTTCTTCACAGTGCATACCGGGAAGAAAAGTCGACGAGGTTCAGACGGCGCAACACAACAGCACAAGTTTACAGAAGTGAGAAATAGAGGCAGTGAGACTCTCTGCTATATACTTTAGATGTCTCCAAGTATATATATAGATAGGCTATGAACTGACAAAATTAAACAGTCATTTACTCATTGATAACTAACACATTTAACCGATTATTTACCCATTAATATCTGTCTATGATCAAAATCCAATAAAACTTTAAATTATCGTGCCTTAATTTAATGGACCAATTTCCAACGATACGACCCACGATTGCAGTTGATAGAATAATACAAGTTCATTTTACACGTACTTACATGGTGTAAACTGAGCTCTTGTGCTCTACCTTGGTGAGTTTATCATCAAGCTGAAAAAAAGTCTATATCGTGAGACATGAGTAACTAGCTGCGAAGAATAATATGTAAAGGGAATGATAACCAGATACTAATACATACAATTCTCAGGTCCTGTTTTTTCAGCTGTTAAAATCTATTTTTTGGTTTTTTTATAGTAACTAACTTTTAAACAGAGTATCTTTTAAGATAGGATCTACTAGTTAATTGTAATACATACTATACCGACTTCATTTATATCGGCAAAAACCACACGTGAATTTCTGTTACTCTGTAATCTCTCACACGAACAGCCCAAAAGTCATAAGCCGCATCCAAAAACCACAAACTGCAGTAAAAAAGAACAGACCCTCAGTCTCTACAGGGCGCTCAGTTCGGTTTATATAAGCTGGTTTATAGTTTATTTTGTATTATAACTGTTGGTGATTTTTTAGCGTAATTAAAATTAAAAAAATATTAGCTATCACGGATAATGCAAACGAATACAAGAAAAAAAGGTAAAAAATCAGAAAAAATAAAATTAAAGAATAATGAATTAAAAGCCAGAAGCTGAAAAAAAAGTAATTGTCAAAAATCAAAGACGTTAACACACACATTTTGTCTTCGTCCTTGCTTAATCATGAGGCCTAAATTTCTTCAATCAAAATAAATCTCTTCCGGTAATTAAGGAGGTGGGAAGGATCGACGTCGCCGTAGCTTAGTCCTCTCGCAAAAAAAATTTAAATAATATTTTTATTAATATTATATAAATATATCATCACTTAAAAAGTTACACAAACAACCTACTGTCGTTATTTTAAATGACGAATTGACTCTGTCACCATTTGAAATGACGATGATCTATGTGAAGTCCAACATGGCAGTTTGCAGGTCTCTATCACCAAATGAATTGACAACAAAACCCTATCGGCAACTCAATTGGCGACATGGTCTTTGTTGTCGGCTCAACAAATGCCCTGTCACCAATTAAAATGGCGACAGAGTCCATTGATTGCATTTTTGAATTTTTTAAATAATACTTTTCTTAATAATCAAATATATTATTTTAAAACAAATCTTGCATTTTTTGTTTTAAAAGTTTTGAAATAATAGCTAACTATTAAACAAAAAAATTGACTAGTACGTCTAAGGTACATTAATATTTTTTGTTTAAATAAACCATTTCAAGCCCGACATACCACTTCATAATGAAGCTATGAATTACACATCGTGTAGGGTTTTGTTAGGTGTATATATTTACCTCACTACTCTTATAATACAAATGGCAATATGCATAAACCAACAACCTAAACTACATATAAGATACATATGCGTCTTTTAAAATGTAAACGATATAGTAGTTGTATATCTAATAGGGCTTAGAGGCGATGGCCCCTAAGGCGAAATTGGAACATAGTAGGGCACCCACATGGCGTGACAGTTGTCAGGGCGGCATGGACGTGACTAGTTATTGTGGTAGTGGTAGGTACAATTGCAGCTCGGGTTGGTGCAGCAACAATACGTGTGGTAATCGCTATCGAGGTGAACCACCTCCTCGTTGTTCCTCTTCCCGATCCTCTGCCTACGAAGCTCGTCATTGTTTATCCTCTCGGTCTGGAGATTATCCCGCAACTCTTCTTGGAGGATTTGAAAAACGTGGATGTAAACCTAGACATGTATTGGATATGATTGATCCACTCACTTGATGAAATTGCAATCTGCGGCCTGCAAAGAATACGGGGTGATTACAAGCGATGTATGCATGAAAGTATAGATAAAAAATGAACTACTTACCATGAATATAGGGTAACGAAAGAATTAATGTCCTAGGTTCCTCCACGTCGTCGGAAATCTGGACCACTGTGTCAAGTTTGTGCTTACATTATAGCCAAGGCTCGGAAATATGTGAGTGGTCGCGGAGGGGATTTCTAGGGGTGTAGGACTCCCTGGTTTTGAGCGGTAGATCGAGGCATTGGGGTCGTGGTCTAGGGGACCATAGATGTGAGTGTCTTCCAGATAAGGGTCACGGCCTCAAAACCCAGTCGGTTCCCGTTGTTCCCTTCCATGCCTTGAGCTACCCACCCTGTCCGCCATATTGTGGTTGGAGGAGTGTATTAGAGATATGTGGATTCTTTGCATGGGGCAATTTATAGGCTCCTTGGATGTGGATGACGAACTTAAGGTACGCAGAGTGTGTGTAGGGCTAGGTGTGGTCATTTTGATCCGAAAAGTAGGTGGCCGTGTGCCGTCACCTTGGTGTAAGAAAGACTGGTCGAAGTGTTGTGACTTCGGGCTGAAAAAGGAGGCTGCATGGTATTGCCATTTCTAACTGAAAAGGTTATGGACTCACCTTGTCGTGATGCGTAGTGTTACCATTACCCCTTCGTCGCGTTGTTAAGAATGGGAGGCTATCTCATAGTCATAGTAGAAATTATGTAATAGAACAACTTTATAAAGAAACTAGAATAAAGGAGAGCATAACACCGCGGATATCATATCATGTGGTAAACACATAGCAACGTATTACAAGAATGAACTAATTGTAAGGAGCCTATACGTGGTTTCTCTTAAGTACTACCCCACGAGTGGCCCCGGCCTTGGGCTGGTGTTTTCTATGACCTAATAGGTAGGTCCAGTAGTTTGGTGCGTGCCGTGACCTAGCTGAGCAAGCAGGAGGTGCGAGAGTCAAGACGTCTAGCTGGGTCGCCTGGCTCGGTCCTGGTGCATCAGAAAGCTACGAACCCCTAGGACATGGACCGCCTCATCCTCTAGGAGCTCGGCCAACCAAGCATCCACTGGGACGTTGTCGTCGTCCAACTACGCCTTGTGGCCTATCGTATCATTGTCCGACTATGTCCGTGGGTAGACGTGTCCTCAAGATGTGCATGCTGGCTTGGAAGTAAGATAAGATATAATGAAATGTGTTCCTAAAGCCGGGCACATACAATAAGGAGGGAATAATATACCTGGGTACATCCGGGTGTACTGAGTCATCCTATGGAACTATGCTTATGTACAAAAAAGCAGTCATTAGTACAAAACTTCATGAAAAATATTGCGTAAATATGTTTAACGCAACGCTACTTGAGACCAGAGTAGGGGCAGTATGGTGCCAGGAAGAGCCCACCGCCATGTTCAGAGGAGGTGCGGTGGGAGCGTGCGGCGTGCATAGTGTGTTGTGCCTAACCTCTCAAATATGTACCACAGAAGCATGTGGCAACGCTTGCACCACATCGTTCCTCAACCTCCTACACGACGTCGACGAGATGATACGTTTTGCCTTATCCCCTGATCTTGCCAAGCGCCATTTCAAATGATGACGTAGGATGGGGGTATTTGTCGTTATTTGAAATTATGATTGAAGTTGCAGGGCTTCTGATGCTATTTTAATTGACAGTTTATCTTTCTGTTGCTAATTAAAATGGTGATAGATAACGTGGCATTCTGTCGTCCATTGGTTTGACGATAGATCGCTATCGCCAGCGATAGAAGCTGTCCTAAATTCAAATGGCGTCATACCCCTGTCACCATTTAAAATGATGATAGAATGTTATTCATATAATTTTTTAGTGATAATATATTTTATATAATATTAATAAAAATATATTATTGTTTTAAAAATCAGCCCTCTCGCCTGCTTCCTTTCTTTCTTTTGCTTACATGATATTTCTACAGTACGACCGAAGCGTGTAAAAAACCGTACGGTGATAGGTGAGGACAGGCTAGTACAGATATGACTCCGGACATGCGCACTACGCTGAGAGGCTATATTCCAAAGTTCTGGCTTTTGGCTTTCGAAAGCTAAAAATTAAAATTTTAATATGATTTTTATAAATTATTTTTATGAGTCATTGCAGGAATCGTTTAGAATGGAGTGCCTTCTCAGCATGAGTATCTCTTACTCCTTCGATCTATCTCGCAATCAGTTGAAAACTATAGCACTTTTGAATAGATTGTGAAGCTTGTCTCCTTGCTTTTGCTTAGGCGTTTTCTCCGATCATAAAAAGAAAAATGTATTTTACTTTTAGCGACGATTAGAAGCTATCTAAGCAGAAGGTCCTCAGTTCGAAACCTAACCAAAAAAATACATCTCACGCATACACATTCCAGACGTCAATAATGCAACGGAGTAGCACCTCTAGAATACAGTGACGACGACTTTCGTGCCTTACTGGACCATTCATGATTTCCAGAACATTAATCAGCTGCGAGATGATGATAAAAACAGCAGTATTAAAAATAACAAAAACTATCTGCGCCTGCCATTTGCCAAGAAATGTACCACACACCACACCGCCGAGTGACATCGCATCGAGCCGATGGGAGATGAGCAGAGCAGATAACCATTACGTACAGGCAGACGGGTTCAAAGGGGTTACTCGTCGAGGCGGGATGAATGGCGATAACCCACCGGTGTGTCGCGATCAGCCAGGCTGTCCGCGAGAGAGGAAAAGGAAAAGAAAAGAAAGGGAAAGGGAAAGCTTTGTGTTTTGATTGCGCCGCGAGAAAAGCGGGCAGAGAATCCGTCCGCCAACATCTCCTGATGGGAACACAGGTCCAGGTCTCTAGGATCTGAAATGGAATCAATCTCCTCAAGCTGCATGGTTAAATATGGCCATGTTTTTTTTTCAGTTTTTGGTTTTAGTTTTTAGTTTTTCTATAGTGACTAACTTTTAAATGAAGTGTCTTTTTAAGATGGATCTATTAGTTAATTGTAGTACGTATTGTACCGACCTCATTTATATTGGTAAAAACAGCATGTGAGTTTCAGTTACTTTGTAATCTCTCGTACAAACAACCCAAAAACCACAATCCGCAGCTAAAAACCACAAGTTGTAGCCAAAAAGAACAGTCCCACCTTTAAACTAGGATAGTGTTGTCTGCTACGTTGCAAAACTTGTGCTCTGGTTATTTTGGTCTCTTTTGTTGTTCAGCTTTAGACTGTTTTTAGTTTCCTATTAGTCCGTTCGTAAGACTGGTTGTGAGGAGATGACCCAAGTGGCACCAATCACCAGCCCCACGAGAACATGAGATCCCGATCCTTTGGTCCAGGGGGGAGGCATCCTCGCAGGAGAAGAGCAGACATAATCATTCGTATGGGCGTCCAGAAAAGCGCCAACTCCAAAACAAAATGGTAGTTGCAGCACTGGAATGCAGTGCAGGTATCCAATGCTACCGATTCTGGTTGGTAGTCATCGTAGATTTCAGACAAGGGGCCCCCGCCCACTGTAGGCTGTCACTTGCCTACCTGTGCTGAGCTTAGCGATTTTTTAAGAAACCTGCGCAAAGCGTTGATACGCTGCAGATGCTGGGGCAATATAATATAGATAGGGTGCTCTTGAAGAAGAAGAAAAAAAACTGTGCAAACAATGAGGTCAAATGATGGATATCGTATATGCAGTAGGCGTGCTTTTTCAGCGGACGATACTGTAGATTTGTCCACTGTGAAACTTAATTACTGTTACCCATGATCCTCGATAATATTGGACCTAACCTGACAGTTTACCACATTAACGATTATGATTTAATTAGCAAGGATGTATAAATCAACGAGCATACCAGAAAGAGCAAAATAAACATATAACTGGGATTTTTCCGCCTGATGTGTTCGCCTGGAACCACCGCGCTTATGGTTTGTGACTTTCTGAATCTAGTTCATTCTTTCCTATGTACGGCTTCAGTTAATTTTTGGGTTTCCCATCTCACTGTCACCAATTGGTGCAGTAGCACTGCATTTCTGTGGCTGAAAACCTGAAACATTCAGAATTGGACTTGTAACATCCGAAGAAAGAATCGAACAGCATAGTCTGTTAGCTGCAAAATCAAAACTCAAAAGACCAAACAAATGAAAGTTGCACGCATCATTAAGAAGAGGATGGTGGGCTTTCTGCAATCCTTTCCTGGTGATGCAAGTTTACAACCAAGTTTCGCATTGTCCTTTAACAGAATACTGAATTGACAAATGGCAGGTTTATAAACTAAAAATCAACTCGAGCAGAGTTAGTTCTATCATATACATCTCCACATCACATGGGAAAATAAGATAAGAAAATCGATAAATAATATTCTGAAAGGATATTCCCAGAGTATAATGTTGTAAATAAGATGAACAAGAACAATTGTCACTTGTAAGCAAAAATCATGACAGATTTAACAGTAGCCACATGTCACTTCTCAGCAACTCAGCATTGTTGCTTGATAAACATTTACAAGGGAAAGACACTGTTCACGAAGAAATCTATAATGTAACAACTATTCTACAGACTAGAAACTGATAACCGATAGATCGTTTTTGTACCACGTAATTCCTAGTTGAACAAGGCTGTGCACTGTTACAAAGAAAAAAAGCATAGTGTTTTTGCAAGAATTGAGGATCACAGTTCAACTTTGTGATCAATAAGCAAATCCTTCTATGCAATTACAGGCAGGTACATAAAACATGGCAAAGCGCAAACACAAAGGTTATAAAAGGTTCGTGCATTACAGTTGGGGCCGCATCAAGAAATGTAGTATGAAATAAGCAGAAGTGTTCAAAGATTAAGATGGTTACTCATCTTTATATGCCTTTTACAGCGAACTTTCAAGGTCCACAGCTTGATGTTCCAGAACTATCAGTCACATCAGGTGCATATGGCACAGACGCAAACGCATAGCCAGTGCCTTAAAATTACAGTGCTTGGTTTTTATGCGATAAACGATATATTGAAACTACACGTTTCACCTGCTAGTGAGTTATTTGCTGTAGCTTGCAGACGACCTGATAATTTGATAAGAAGTATATATTTTACTACTGAAGAATTTGACAAGAAAGCAACCACATGCTGTACCTCTGAATTAACCATAACTTGGTAGCTGGCCCGTTTCAGGAAATTAATAAATAAAATTTTCATTTGATAAACACATGGTAGATGACATGGTCCTAGGAAATGCCAACTGGGAAACATTTGAACCTAGCTTGAAATGAATGTGTTAACCTCATCATGAATGCCAATTATAATACTATTTCACAAGAAGAGATGGTGTGTCTCTTAGAGGGACCAAAACAAGATGGCTCAGTTCGTGATTAATCTCGTCCAACATCTGTCGGATCCCAAGTTTGTTCAGTATAATGAACCCAATCAACATAACAAGGACCTCAACAAGCCACCAATCCAACCATAACGAGGGGGTTTGTAACTGACTTTTCTTGACTCTTGATTTCCTAAAAAAATACAATTCTTGTCTTTCTACAGTTACAAGTTTAATGTGGGTTGTAGGACCGAAGATTATAAGACTTTTAAAATCTTTTCTCAAGTGGAAGCATGACTCCAAGTTCTAAGAGGCATGCCACTCACCATAGGCACAGCCAAGGGGGGTGTCCGGTATGCACGAGCATCACAAAAATATTAAAAATGATGTATATACCCTTTCTTATTATATATTCTAATTGAAGTTGAACTTCATTGCAATTTGATAATGCTCGAGGGAATTAGATAAAAATTGTATTCTATATCCTCTTTGAAGTTTTGTAGACAGTCCGACACCTATTTTTTTGCTGCCTATGAGACACCATGTGAATGGAATGAAAGTGCTTTATTTTGTTTTTTCGATTATAAGAAAGACTCACACACGCACATGCACGCGAGTGCACCCTCTTAGCATAAGCCTAGAAAGATGCAGGTCAAGATAAATCCGTGACCTCACAAAATTTCTATTGAAACGCCTGGATTTGTACCCTAATAGGTTTGAGTTATACATCCACAACTCTACCACGCCACCAAGAGATGATTCCCATGCTTTATTTTATTTAGTTATTAGGAACTTTTTTAATTTCTAACTTAAAAATCAAGTGTCTGATTCTCTATTTGTTTCAGCCATCGTGACCATTACTCTGAGTGCAATGATTCAAAAATAATATGGGGTGTCTTATACGAGAATTTTTACTTACAGATTTTGAAGCCATATGTGACGTTACTAGACCACATCAATATTATCATACTAAGGAGGTGTGGCATGCGTAGTGTGCATGCCCAATGAAAATTTTCCAGCTCCACCACTGCCACCCACAACACAACACAAGGGCTTATACAGTTGAGACTTTTCATCTCTCACTTAACCCTAACAGCTAGCCACTCTTTAGTGAATCACACCACTTGCATATAGGAAACCCCGGTAACCCATACATAAACGTGTTTTACTCACACACACTTGCACATTTTTCAAAGTACGATTTCCCAAAGGCTTTACAAGCACCTAAACCAATTAGGCCGGTGTCGTGGTTTTGCAAACCGCCATTCTACCCGGTTTCGACAATTTTTTCAATTGCCACCCGCCAGTCTTCGTGATGATGTGATACCCATGACTTGTCGCCAAAACAGTACACCTGTGCCAAGGCCATCACCACTTAAAACGCCCAAGTCCCATGGCATACCAATAACACACCATAGTGTGTGATGCCCAATGCTTGTAGCCAAAATCATATGTCTGCTCCGAGGAACATCGCCACTTGAAACACACAAGTTCGATTAGCACACCACATGCACGCATTGCCTCTTCACGACCCTTGTCTTTCTTCTGCTCTTATCAGCTTGAGATGTTGCTCCATCGGACTTATACGACACACCATGGCCTCAAGACCCCTTCTGTAGCCTTAGTCTTGCCACTGGCCACAACAATATCAAAGCGCCTGCAAACCAAAGAACAAAATAGTTGATTCGAACACAAATGGCATGTACTTGACTCTCAATTAGCAAAATATATGCATGGACACACCATGTCTCATAAATGCATGGACTCCCCATGACCAGTGGCGGAGAGAAGGGGGGCGACCAGGGGCCTGCTCCCCAACTAGCCTCCCACCTCCCAGTCCCATGGACCCAAGTGAAGGAATGCCCATTGCTGCAATGCACCAATGCCAAATTGCCAATGCATGACATGACTATTTAGCTCCCTTTCAACAAATGACTGGCTGCCTGGCCAACTGAACTAGCTGTTAGTATTTCATTTCCATCGAGCCATCTAGGTTTTGCTTTAGTATTTTATTCTCTTTGGTTTTGCCCGATGAGGACGCATAGAGGAGACGGATCTGCTGATCTGCAGTGGACTGATCTGGTTTCCCCAATATGCATAGGGGAGACCGATCTGTAGTGGATGCCAAGGACTAGCAGTGTAGGAGCAGGATTGGACTGCTGACTCGCTGCAGGACATCCAAGGACCAAAGGTATTTCTACAATCTATATTTCAACTCAGTTCTTAGTTTTTCTAGCCAAGAAAGAGCTCAACTAGAGTGTCAACTACCACATTACCAACTTGATGTAGCCATCCTGATCTAAAGAGTTTGCCCTTGCTTGCTGATTTGACAAATGGATTAGTTAAGACTGGTAAAGCCACTATTTATCCAATGATAGACAGATTGCTAAGGTTAATGCTGACTCTTCCTGTGTCAACTGCAACCACTAAGTGAGCATTTTCAGCTATGAAACTCATCAAGACCCGTCTTCAAAATAAAATGGGAGATGGTTTCCTTTGAGATTCCCTGGTTGTCTATATAGAAAAAGAAATTGCACAGAAGTTCAATTCTGATGAAATTATTAATATATATGATCTTCTCAGTAGCGACAGACCCACAATCCAACAACACACTCAAAATACGAACCCTAGCTGTGAATCCTCCCCTTCCCCGGTCCAGATTCTAGGACTGAACACAAAGCACCCACCCAACTAAGGCGACTATCCACGCGCACCAAGCCTACAAACGGAACAGACGTACGGACCATCAAAGTGACTACCACTTCGGTGAGTTAATCTCGTCGTGCCCCGCAGACGTGTAGTCGGAGAACAGTCGCGCCCAGCACCCACCGGCCACCGTCGCCCAGGCACCCACGCCATGGCCATCGCCGTCGGTTGGGAGTGGAGGCCGGTATGTATGCCTGTGATTCCACAGAAACGTACCTCCTAGAAACTGAATGGTAAGAACTTGCTACTAAATACCAAACGTTAGATCGGATTTGGATGGTGTAGATTAAGACGAATTACTCATTTTATAGAACATCCCACTTATGCATTATACCTTTCGTTTTTTGAAAAATAGGTTTAAATACATAGTTTGAGCCGCACAGATATTGGCGATGACCATAGATCACAGGACTTCTCGCGCAGAAGTGTTTGCTTTAAGCTCTACTAATATGTGTGTATGGTATACTACATGTTAGTATAGAACAACATACAAATCAAATTGGAGTCGCAAGTAAACGGGGGTTGTTTTTTTTATGCTGTGGTTGATGATTTTTTATTGTACTTTTTAACACTATAGTGGACGACGAAGGCTCTGACGGGGATGACATACATAATTTTAGATTTGTAAAGCCATTTGAAGAATTCACTTTAAGAGACTACCCTGTTTCGATATTTAATTTTTTGATTTTCAGATAAACCAAAAATCAAAAAGAACATGGCCCGATGTCTAGTAGGAAGACGGAGTTATAGATTATAGTTTGAGCCGCACAATACAAGGGCCGTTTCAACTGGTTAAAAGTTTCGGCTTACGACTGCGGTTTTTGGCTTAAGATTGAAATTATACTGCAATAGCTATTAACTTTTTCTGAATCATTCAATTAAAGAAAAATAAAGAAAAAATATTGTTATATCTCTACGAACAATGGAAAATAAAACAAGAAAAAAAGCAAAAGTAAAAAAGGAAAAACTCAAAAAGCCAAACTTAGAAACCGATATATTTCAAATAGTTTCTAGCTTAAATAAATCGAAAGCCAAAATTAAAAGCTAAAACTATTTGGAGGGAGCCAATCGAGACTTTTGTGCTGTCTGTAAGCAAGAATGACTACAGAGCTATTTCCCGCAGAGTATTTTTTTATGCTTTACTAATACGGTGTCAACGACCAAATCAAATTTGCCTGTTTGGATGGAAGACAAATGGTTGGATTCTTTTGAGCTTTAAGCTTATGACATATATTATAGTAACTATCTTTTTAAACAGTATATCTTTTAAGATGAGATCTATAATAATTATAGCAGATATTATATCTAATTCATCTATATTGATTAAAATCACATACGAGTATCTCCCTCCGAACTCTCTCTTACGAACGGTAAGAATTCAAAAATTTAGACCAAAAATAACATATAGAGAAATCCACCTTTAATTACAAAAGTTCCTCCAAATCCATCGTCTAAACTAGCTTGACATGTACAGATGCACTACAAACCATGCGTCGCTTTTCTTAGGGTATGTACAATATAAGAAACTTATAAATAAATGTTTAAAGAGAGAATATAGTCATATCATCAAGCACTCATATAAAAGTTACTTTTTCAATGCAAATATCTCTTCCATGGGTGCTTAGATGTTATATTATCTATTAATTAGATATAGTTATACATATAAGCACCTACTAAGCATCGATTCGATAATTCAAAATAAAAACCTTACTTATCCTATATGGTAAAAAAATCAGTTTTTAATTGCTAAGATTTCTCTGCGTATTTACATTGTACATGATTTTAAAGGCAAAAGCTTCAAGTGTCTCCCGGTCCGGTGCCAGGACGGTTTCACCGAACCGAACCGAAAGTACAGAGCATTGGAAGTTTGGAACTGCCCAACCAAACACAGGCAAAGAACAGCAACTCAAGCAAGCAAGCTCAAGTACGCATCGCCATGGCCCGAGGCCTCGACCACGAATCCGCCATGTGAAAAGCTTACGGAAATAGGAGAAGCATATACGGGACCCCATATAACGCACCCCCACCTGTCCCCCCACGCGTCGTCGTGCTTCCTTTGCGCGTCCACAGACACCGAACCAGCGCGACGAAGCCGGGGGGCGATCGCTCCACCACCGCCGGCGACCTCGCTCCACCCGGAAGCCGCCGGCGGTACCCCCTCCTCCACCTCTGCCCCCGTCGACGCCGCGATCCCTCCGGTTGGTTCCCCTTCGTTTCTACGCTGCAATTGTTGGTTATGTTGGCTGCTTTGGTTGCTCGCGAATCACGATGCGGTTAGCCTCTTGATCCGCGAGGTAGATAATGTGGCGCGATGCGATGCGATTCGAGAGAGTAGGTCTATTTGATCGTTTGATCCGGTTTGATGGCTTGACCGCTTGATTGGTCCCCCATCCTAAGGGTAAGGGGATTTGACTTCTGTTTCCTCCATCGATCCTTGGGCCATTTCGTCTCGTTTTGGAGCTGGGACGCAACCATGAAATTAGTACCCCGTTCGATTGGGTGTTTGGCACAACCGATTACGATCTCAGAGCTGATTGTGTGGAATCTGGGATGAATCACGCATGGCATGAGTGTGGCATCCAATGTAATGTCCATTCAAATTAGCTGAAATGTGTGAAATTTATGGACAGTAACCAGCTCTGATGAGCTTCGCGAGCTCTATATGCGAACCCCCCAATCTCTCCCGTTGCGTGAATCCTCCCCCACTATGCATGTTACAATATTTCAGCTTGTCATCCTGCCTGATCGAGGCCGATGTTGTTGTCTCGGGCTTGAGATCAATTGGCATTCGGATCTGCAGGTGGCACTGAGCAGTCAGGTTCATTGGGGTGGCCGAGCGAAGCTCTATAACTTTTTAGATTAAGGAGGATCACTCCCAGCTTTCTTTTGTAAGAAAGCCAAAAATACTGGTGGTTTTTTTGTTCTGCTCTTGTAGGATGCCTCCTTGTATCCCTTCAATGATTATGCAGCCTTGGAGCAATAGGAGCAGAGCCAACAACAGGTAATGGTTAGGCTGATGAGTGCTATGGAGCCGTCTATTCCCAAGCTAGTCTAGTGATTCCAGCCCTCTGTTTTTGAGGACCTGTTTTCTTTAGTTACATATATGTATAGATTCTAACCAAGTTGTGGTTTTGTCGAAATTGATAAATATATAGAAGGGATTGACGAATCGACTCCATGAGCTTGGTAGCCAGCCGAGATTCCCACATCTGTTTCAGCCCCAGAACCAGCTCTCTTATATGCTTAAATATTTCAATTCAATAACCAGGCTACCCCCAGAGCATGTAAGTTTGTTCATTTATTTGACTACCTTCTTAAATTTGGCTTCCATTGGCCAATGAAAACCTTATTTTGTGGTGAGGGCCTGGCAGCTGAACACTGGTTATCATGCATCATAGAGGCGCGCTCTTATGAGATAAAAACTGGAGAAATTATCTTATTTGAACTTGGAAATGTTTAGAGATATTTTACCATGGCCTTATTCCTTTTTTGTTTTGATCCTTGACTCTTGCTTTTATGTTTTCTTCAGGTGTAAGAAGTTTGATTTGTGTTGTGAGTTATCCAAGGTTACACCGCAAAGATGAGTACTGCTAATCGCTATCAACACATCAAGTCAACCAATCCTATTCTAGGTGCATAGCGTATCCTAGCTACTATATTATATGCCATGTGTCATGTAGTTATTTTATAACCATGGGAGGTGCTGATATACCAGGTGCAAGTGTTTGGATAATACTTTACCATGTGTAGGCAAAGCAAGAAAGTTGAAGGATCTCATGATAAAAAGTGACAATAGGATATGTGCTGATTGTGGTGCACCTGATCCCAAATGGGCGTAAGTGGCATTTTTACACAGATAAAGGCACCATTTCTATATAAGCACTTATCATGTTTTCCATTTTAGAAGAGAGACAATTTTTCATGGCTTTTCTACAGAAAGCTTCTTCATTTTACATAGATAAATTGGACAATAAATTTATTACGTGAAAATACAGCAATACACAGTTAGCTTTTCTATCGTAGCCATGTTGTGTAGTACAATAACCGTACACTGAAGCAAGTCAAGACCCTTTTTTTATTTTGTGTGTATTCTATCTTAACTTTATATAAGCTTCATTTATTGTGCATTTCAGGTCTGCAAATATTGGAGTATTTCTTTGCTTAAAGTGTGGAGATGTTCACAGGGCCCTTGGACCAGACATTTCAAAGGTTATTTTAACATCTGGAAATTTCTTCATCACTTCGAGTTCTTCCAAAATAATTATCCCAATACGCCTATATCGATTTTATATGACTTTTTCCTCAGACTGTACCTAAATATGTGAGCGCACCTTCAAATCCATCTTCATTTTTCCACTTG
Organism: Bonia amplexicaulis; assembly: GCA_036346245.1. Taxonomy (NCBI): domain Eukaryota; kingdom Viridiplantae; phylum Streptophyta; class Magnoliopsida; order Poales; family Poaceae; genus Bonia; species Bonia amplexicaulis. The sequence goes on along the minus strand of CM070738.1, from coordinate 29,393,139 downwards.
TTCTTTATCAGGTTTTATCTGTGACCTTGGATGATTGGTCTGATAGTGACATTGACTCCATGGTTGAGGTTGGTGGAAACTCATATGCAAATTCAATTTATGAGGCATTTCTTCCAAAAGATCACCCAAAACCCAAATCGGATTCAACGATGGAATATAGGACCAAATTTATAAGGTTTGATAAATCGTTCCATTTCATACTCTGTATAATGTCATCAAAATTATTTTCAATACTAATTTTTTTATCCTTTTAATACACAGAGCCAAGTATGAGACACAAGATTTTTTGAAGCCAAGCTTGCGCATTTCCTCAAAGTCATCTTTCAAATCTACCAATTCTGTGAAGAGTGTAGATAGCAGTTTCTCTAGCACTTCAAGGAAGGATGTCCTTGTAAGTTGTTATGCTGAAACATAGGTGATACAGCTGTAGAGATTTATTAATCCTTTTATTTTCTGGGTTGCAAAGATTGCTGCATAGCAATTGCAAGGGGGCATATTTCATGAAAGCTGCACAGTTTTAGTGTTTCAGACAATCAGCCTTACCCTTGCAGAATGGTCACAGGAAGATACAAGAGAAATTGTTGGAGCGCTCAACATTAAAGTGGTAAAAGGTACCCAGTTGGCCATCAGAGATATGCTAACAAGTGATCCATATGTTATTTTAACACTTGGAGAGCAGGTATCTGTTATTTCATTCTGGACATACATAAATAATTTGTGTTTGTTATGCCAATCTATTCATGAAAGCATTCAATTATTGGTCCTAATTGCAGAAAGCTCAAACAACGATTAAAAAGAGTGACCTGAACCCGGTATGGAATGAGGTGCTTAAGCTATCAGTTCCTCGAAATTATGGACCTTTAAAACTTGTAAGTTTGATTGAATTTATTTGCATTCTGAAAATTCTTTTGCTCCTTTCCGCAGGCAGCTAACTTGAATAATAGTGATAGTAATGAATTATAGCACCTTGCTTACATGTCTCTTCCCTGATTTCAGTTACAAAATAAAAAAGGGTTGAACAACTGCAAAGCCACTTAAAACACCATTATGCACATAATGCTGAAATTCAACAGAAGGCCATAAATATGTGCCCTTCGTTCCTACTCAGTTTCCTCCGAAATGATCGTATCGCAGTTCATGATTAATAAAGCTCTCGACTTTCACCTAAACAAAGAAGGCCATAAATAGTTGGCTCGATTACATTGATCATTCCCAGATTGCGAGTGAATAACCACAACAACATATTTTGTTGAGAAGTGTGACTTGCATCAATATCAGTTATGGCTTGCAACATACTGTACTGCTAGAAAAAGAGATGAAGAAGAGCATTTCATGGATATCATCATTTTCCTTGAAATTTCAGTGTAGCAAAATCTCACTATAATGATCCTTCTCTGATGCCCTTTAAAAAATTACATGGGCTATCATGTTCACATTCCATATCTTTGGTTCCTTAGGTTTTCAAATGCATAGTTAAATGTTGTCCACTAGTTCTGAGGGGAAAACTTATTTGTACCAATGGGCTGGTATGGCAGTATATACATGATGATTAGCTTGTGATGTTATACTTACACATCTTAGTTTTTGACAGAGCTTTTTTGTGTACAATAGTTCCATAAATTTATACAACCAAGTGAGTGTACAACCACGATATGCATTTATGAAAATACATAAATATGGGAGTGCAGAAATCCTTAATATAATCTTGTAATCTTTGTGCACACTAACAGAGCAACCAAGCTAATGCTCCTGATTTTTCATCTAAATTACATATATAATCTCACTATTTCCAGCAAGTGTATGACCATGATATGTTCTCTGCTGACGATATCATGGGGGAAGCGGAGATAGATCTCCAACCAATGATCACAGCTGCCATGGCCTTCGGAGATCCTTCACATCTTGGTGACATGCAAATTGGAAGGTGGTTCGTGACCAGAGACAATGCCCTATTGAAAGATAGCACTGTCAATGTTGTTGCGGGCAAGGTAAAACAGGAAGTGCACCTAAAGCTGCAGAACGTAGAATCAGGTGAGATGGAGTTAGAACTCGAATGGATTCCCCTAGATCTATAAAATTTCACTGGATCTGTCTAAAATTTACTCAAGAAGCATCATTTTTTGTAATTTATGCTGAATAGCTTCAAACCCTGTCTACTTACTGAAGCTCTGTCTCGAACTTTTTCCACATGGCCGACATTTGTAAAAATGTCATTGTAAAATATTCTGTTGTAATTTGTCGGATATACTCACAACCGAATTTATTATTCTTTAGTTACTTACGCACGTATCCCATGTGATTCAAGCTCAACCTGTTGTATGCCCCATTAAAAGAACTTTTGTACTGTGGAGATGATTATACAATTGTTTAATTATTGGTGCTAATGTTATACTGGTGCTTCAACAGCTCTCTGGTTTGTTCCCTTGTAAGTGCTTGCCCAGTTGGTCAACTATAAGCTTATTCGTGTACAAAACCTTCCTGATGAGGTCCTCTTTAGCTGAAGATGCTGCTGCACTTCAGGAGCACAGGTATGTAACCATACCACTAAGGCCAGGGATTTTGGGCTCTCAAACAAGGCCTAAAGTGCAATTTTGCCCATTTATTCTTACCTATTTATACACAGGAAGTTTTCTCAAACAAAGTAGAACTTGATTGCCCCAAACACAAGCACGAGCCAACACATTCCTAGATATACAGACCATGTTGATGCAGCTCTCCCACCTGAAAAATAACTGAACTGCACATATGTACATGCAACCACATTTTTTTTGCAGAGTTCATTTAGCTTGTCTCCGAGCCGAACACTCCGACGGCGGAGCCAACGGAGGTGAAGTCGCTGATGAGCAGGCAGATGGCGCTGAACGCCTGGATGGCCAGCCACCGCCTCTCGACGGGGAAGTGGATGGCCAGCGGCCAGAAGGTGAAGGCGCCGAGCAGCCCGATCACCTGGTTGAAGTAGGGGAACCACACGGCCAGCGCCGTCGTCGCGGCCACGTGCGCCGTGCGGAAGCACGGCCTGAACAGGTTCACGCGGCGCTGGCCGAGCAGCGGCACCTCCACGACGCACGCCTCGGCGCCGAACTGCTGGTCCACGAGCGAACACCGGCTGCGTGTACACCTGCGCCTGCGCGCACACATGTATACGTACGCGTCTTCATCGTCTCGCTCTCCAGCGGCGGCGACCTCAGCGTGTCCCCCTTGATCACACCATTTGCTAAATAGAGGTGGAATCATCACATCATGCGTGCATACGCATTGTTCATATTTCGGTGCATAAGAAGGCCTTGTACTTTGTCTCTGCAAATCACGCTGAGTGCATTATTGTATTACCGATCACTTTGGCGACGCCGAGGCCGAAGCCGACGACGGTGTTGGAGAAGGACATGACGGCCGCGAAGACGGAGAGCCGCGCCATGTTGTGGAAGTCCGGTATCTGCGACAGGACGACCTGCGCAAGGCCGAACAGGAGCATATAATAGCCGTCTCCGCCGGCGGAGCACGGCGCGTCGTGGCCTTCCCTGTGTAGCAGTTCGCTTTCTGAATCGCCCTGCGAAACGGGAAATTACAGGAGCGTCCCAAAGAACAAACCAATCTAGCTTTGATTGGTGCTTTTCAGGATCTTTACTTTCCTCCATAGCGCATTCTTAGAATTTCTCGTTCGTCAATGAGATTTGCTGTCATAATTAGGCGAGATAATTGGGCTAGCTGAAATATGGCCAAACTTGTCAAATCTCATTTGTTAATTTGGCAAAATTCGGATTTTCAAGCCGCGCTTAACATTGCTTTCGTTGAGCCTTTCGGCCCATCTAATTGAGATACGTCAGGTGATGCGTTTGCCAAGAAAAGACTGGATTTTTTCCTACCGAAAGAAATGCATCAATCTCAAGTCTTTTTTATCGGGTTTTTGGTTTTCAGAAGTTTTTACGGTTTTTTCTGTAACCGGAACGGTTACAAGCTTGAAAATAGCCCGAATTTAAATTTTGATATTTGAATCTCAATCGATTTTTTTCTGGTTTTTCTGGTAATCGGTGATTACAATTATCATTTCTTAGGGCGGGAAGTTCCTCGATCGGATTTTCTATCTTTGAGCACAACATCAAAAGAGTATAAGGGATTGTCGCTTACTCACAACTATCGGATCCTTGTCCTATACAAAAATCTAGTGTTGAAGAATATCACAACCTCTAATCCTCTCTAGCATCCTCTCTTTGGATGAGTAGACTTGATTGCTTCTCTATAGTCACCCCATGATTTATATAATCCCTCCTAACCCTCCTCCAATTTAGAGAAGGAATCCTAATCCAAATAGCAGTAGGAGTCCTAATACTAGTAGAATTCATCTAGAACTCTTTATAGTACATATTTTGAAATCTTAAAAGACTATATATGAGTCACTCTAACTCAACAATCTCCACATTGACTCTTATCCGTTGAAGTCGTTGTGCTCCTCCAAGAACTTATTCCAAGTCGCCTCCACCTTTTTTTAATCATTTTTTGTTTTTCCTTCGACCTTTGGGAGTGCCCCCACCAATCATCGTAATATGTGTTAGTATTTGGTCAATCTGCCCGAACCCTCTACTCGAGAGCTCTTTCGTTGTGTAGTTTGGTTAACCATATATCTTGTTCCTACAAACCTTCATGTCACAGCTTTGTACCACCTCTGAGCTCCACCTGCTCGCTAGTGTTGTGTGGTTATTACCACCATGTCTTTCTTCTTCCAACAGCTCGCACCTTCGCCTTTGTTTCTGCTAGATTTTGCAACCATCTTTACAGTTCCGCACATAACTACAAATGATATCTGAGTACCTACCGTTGACAATATGATTTCCTACCCTTAAATCGATATCATACATTACTCCAAATACCTTTTATGATTAATTATCCATTGCAATTAACTCGTATAACTATACCTCGAAGTGATACCTCACAACCTTCGAGTTCAAACGACCTCACAGATACTATATTCTTCTTTAAGCCGGAAACATATTGAACTCCTATCAATGTGCAATGTGCTTCATCATACATCTCTAATGTAATCGTTCTCACCTTAGTAATTGCATACTCCTTGCAATTCGCTAAGTGAATAGTTCCATGCGCTGGGCGTAGAGATCCTTTGTCAAATACCTTCCTTACTAAACATATATGGAAGCAACAACCTGAATCTAATATCCATCCATGAGAAGTATCTGATTGACTGGTGACTAGTATGTCTGAATCATTCTTTACTACCGCCACTGAGCATGCACTTTTCATTTGCTTCAAACTCAGATAATCTTTTTATCGTGTGACCTTCCTTGTTACATAGATAGTATCCACGTGTGCCCTTAATCTTGCCCTTGTTCTTCCTGTGAACTTTGCTTTTGCCTACAACATCTACTGCAACCAATGCTTGCTGACCCGAGGATGAAGATTCCGTTGTCTTTTCTAGGACTCCACCTACAATAGATATGCAACTACCTCGTTGAAGTTGAGAGTGGTTTTTTCAACGAGAATATTCATCACCAATTGCTCCCATGATGGAGATAGAGATTGTCAGTATGACGACCTTGTCATTCTCCTCAATATTCTTATCCACATTAGTCAGCCATATGATAAGTCTATTAAAGGCATTGGGATGGTTAACAAACCATATACATTTCTCTATGCACAACTTGTACATCTGTCGCTTTAACACCCATCGATTTATTAGCGACTTTACCATATATAATTCTTCTAATTCGTTCTATAATTTTTTCAGTGAATTCTTCTGGATCACTGAGTATTTTACCTCATCGTAGAGACATAGACAGATTATACTGATAGCCTTTCGCTCTATCACCTTTCAGTCTTCATCGGACGTCTTTTTTGGTTTGTTCTCTTCAAGTGCATCGATTAGCCCCTGTTGGGTAAGGACATCCTTCACCATGTATTGCTCCACGTTGAAATTTCCTCTACCGTTAAATTTCTCTTCTTGATTCTACATCATAAACATCGATATTGATTTTGTGGCACTTGACGCTTTACCGGTCTTTTCACAAATCAAATTAATCCGACCTTCGCTCTAATACTACTTGTTACACTCTGATACCCATTCTTATGTGTGATAGCCCTGGATCAGATTAGAGTTTGTAATATACGACACAAGCGTGCAATCGAGGTTTATGATATACGACACGAGCGTGCAATCAGAGTTTGTGATATACGATATGAGTGTGCACGGTATTAAGAACAAAGAAGATGAATATCGTAGAGAGAACCAAAACAACGACGTTGAAGCAATCACGATGTGAAAGAAAAGATTTGGCGAAGCCAACCACAAATTTCTTATGCACAACTTCAAAATAGTACAATGGATTATCACTTACCCACAACCTTCTCGAATCTTTTAGAACTATCAGATTCTTGCCCTATATAAGAATCTAGTGCTAAAGAGTATCCTAACCTCTAATTTTCTTGTGTGCCCTCTACTTTGGATGAGTAAGCTTGATTGCTTTTCGTGGCTTACTTCTTCTCCATGGTCACCTCCGTGTTTATATAGTATCTTCTATCCCTTCTCTGATTTAGAATATGAATCTTAATCTATACTAATATAAAAAACACTAGTTTGATTAAACTTTTTGTCATCCAACCACATTAATCTATACTAATATGAAAAGCACTAGTTTGATTAAATCTAAATATTTATGTATAAATAATTATGGAATGTTTAAAATATTGACTATAGACTCGTTCTAAGACGACAAATAAAAAAGAATAGAGGGAAATTTATTTATTATACATGCTAGCTAAAGATCCACCGGGTGCTACGGCATAAGCACATTGGGAACAACAACCGGAGGCCCCGGAGGGGTTAGTACAAAAGTACTATATTCTTTCCACTTACTTTCATTGACTAGCTATCTTTTGTTGCGCTCGTACTTTGATTCTCTTCTACGAATCTACAGCTCTTTTTACTGAGCGAGACTTCGTCTATGGGCCTGTTTGGCAAGTCAAAAGTCGAGTGGTTTTTGGCTTTTGCTACAGTATCTAACTTTAAGACGGGGTCTACAAGTTAAACGTAGTACACGTTAAAAGCCCAATATCTGTACCAGCCAAAATCGTAAGTGAGTATCGGTCTCTACGTAATCTGTACCGTAAACAACTAAAATTCAAAAATTTCAGCCAAAAGTCATAAGCCGCAGCTAAAAAGAACAAACCCTATATCCCTAGAAGAGGATTTTGATTTTGATTTTTTCTTTGCATGACAGCTTCAACTAGGCTTGTTTAGCTTGTTAGAGGGAATGATCCGCCCGGGGATCTGGGTTTTTTCCTTCCTACGATGAAGGTGCCTTAAACCGAATGAATATCTCAAGCACTCGAGTAAGCTGTGGACGCACATTGAGGACGAAGGGAACGCGGCTTCTGTCCTTCTGTCATTGGACTGATCATTTCTTTTGCTACCAAGACGATAATACACGGTAATGATTTTATCTGATTGAGTTTTGCCTAGATTTCTTCTCAAAAACAGTACCTCGAATCTTGCTTAATCGCCCCTTTGTTTTTATTGCCTCGCCATGGGTCTCGGTGCGACGCTTTCTCACCTTTTGGTCACTAAGTAGCTTTGTTCAAGTTATGGTTATCCCGCGAAGAAGATGCAAGAGAGGACAATTTAGAAGGATGTGAGTATAGCTGAACGTGATACTTCTCTTTAACCGGTGTTCTATCTCTAGCTAAAAATAAAATCTGAAATGTTTTTTTATAGGACAATCTTAAAAGATATGCTAGATTTGTTACCAGTCCATTGTCTTCAAACTCTCTTGGGCTTGCATGACCGTCGGTTGTGACTACGAAACGTTTTGAAACCAAAGTAGCTGAATACGTGAACTATGGATATTCTGGACATCAGTACTTGCTAGCTCGTACTCCTACATACTAGGCTACTTGCTTGATCCATAGAGGAGCAGGCCCCCTTCCCTCCGCCCCTGGTGCCAGCCGCAGGCTATACAGCGTTGCCCTCCGGCCGTAGGCTGCCGATTATCCCAATGTAATGTGTATTTCCATTTACATAGGCCGACTATACAATACGAACCAAAGTATAGCCTGTTCTTTGCGGCTTTAAAAGCAGCTTTTAGTTTTTACTATAGTATTTAATTTTTAAACGAACTATTTTTTAAGACGTTATCTATAAGTTAATTGTAGTACACGTTAAAAACCTAAAATCTGTATCAGCCTAAATCACAAACAAGTATCTCTTTCTCTGTAATATCTGTCGTAAGCAGACAAAATCACAATCTTAACAAGAAACAGAAGCAGCGGAGCAACCACTTCACGGTACAACATCACGGACGTCAGAACATGTGGCAACCAGCGACCATTACAACCTGATTATGCAACCTTCAGAATACGAGTTGCAACTGCTCAACAGTATAACAGCATTCAACAGGAGAGCCTCATTACAAATTTCAGTAAGAAGTGTATATCTAATATCAGTAGAGTGATAAGTATTACTAACTCACTGACAACAGCAGAACATTTGTGGCAACCACTCAACGGTATAGCATCATACAAGTATCACAAGAAACTGTAATCGAATAGCTCGTTTCATATTGAATAGCTATCAAGAGTTCCAACAACAAAGGATGCTCACAAATGCCCAGAGCAAGCAAAACAGAATGGTATCACAAAAGGCAAGAAAACATAGCTGAAGCATTACAAACATGTCTAAGAAATAAGCGTAAACTGGAGTAACTGTGCTACGCTAGATGATAGAATTAATCAGGGCCAAAAGTCATGGGCGTTGCCATGTTCCCATTTTTCAATTTGATATTATTGTGTAGTGTTGTAAGGGAAAACTATCACCAGTATCAGGAAACTCTATTGCAGCAAGCAAGAAGGAATGGTCACCTCTAGTCAATCTTGACAGATGAGAAGAGGTAATGAACGAAGTAGAATGAGAGCAAGAAGCCAATGGCGCCGGTCGACAGCATGATGGCCAAAGCCATGATGAGGGAATAGCCAAGATAGAGTGTCGCGGAGACTGGTCCACTCAGGCTCCTGAGGTCGAACACCAGGTAGTTGATCGAGTACAAGAAGACATAGAAAGCCACGGAGCCAGAAGCAAAGAAGGCTTTCCACCACCACTTCCAGTCCTCCACACAAAGATGCATGTAGGTTAGGACCAGGGAAACCTCACCGCAGACAATGACCAGCAGGACAAGGACAATGAACAGGAAGCCGAAGACGTAGTAGAACCTCCCCAGCCAAATGCTAGAAAGGATGAAGAATAGCTCAATGAAGAGGGTGCCAAAAGGCAATGTTCCCGCGCCGAGCACAAGCAGCCATGAAGGGAGCTTGCGCTCAGGGATCTCTCGTGGAATCTGGTTGGTCCGGACAGGGTATTCGATGCTTGCAGCACGCGTACCTAGCAAGCCTCCAATAAGTGTGAGTGGCACAGAGATGCAGAACCACAGGGCCAGGAGGGTGAAGAACAGTGAGATGGGTAAAGCTCCAGTGCTCTTCTTGCCCCACAGGATGGAGTTCAGCACTGTCAGGATGACAAAAACAATGCCAGGGAAGAAGCAGGAGGTCAGCCAAGCAACAGATTTCCACCCTTCTGAGGTTCCTTTGATAGTCCTCCAAACACGGACACCGACGTATCCAGCAACAATTCCGAGGAAGAGGTAGAGAATGATCATTCCAGTCAGGAGCATTCCCCTGGAAGCAGGTGAGAGGAAACCCAGAGCAGCGAACACGATTGTAACAACCGCCATGCCGGCGATCTGGATACCATCAGCGACCATAACACACAACAGCTTTGAGCAGCAGGGCTCTCTGAAGACATCGCCAACAACAAGTTTCCATCCCGAGAGCTCCTCGTTCATCTGAGCTTGTGCTTCCTTATCCATCTCCTCGTACCGCGTCAGATCCCTGCGGACAGTTCTCAGGAATATGACAAACACAATACCGGCCAAGAAGAAGACAACCATCATCGAGTTCATGATCGAGAACCAGTGCACCTTCGCGCCATCCATCTTCAGGTATGCGTCCCACCTTGATGGCCACTTGATGTTGCTCTTGACATACTCAACCTCATAGGTAAATGTAATCTGCTCCTTCTCACGGATGACCTGAGTTTTCTCGAGCTCCAACGGGCAGTTCACAGAGTCAACCTTGTCGTACATCTTGAGCTTGGACATCGCCGAAGGATCACGCCGCACACTGCAAGGCACGACCTCAAAACCAACAATCTGGTATCCGCTCTTGCGATCAGACTCAACCATTGCAACGCCATCCTCGCTTGTGACCACAACATCACCCTGGGCCAGGTACTGATGGACCAAGACCCTGAACTTGAGATGGTTAATGACATAATCCTCATCACTCCCGATCGGGTTGTACCCGACTGGGAACCCAGTCCACTGGATCGTCACCCCATTCTGCTTGGTGAACCTAATGACTGGCAGATTGTCAAGGACCATGTTAACCTGGTACAGATCTCGTGCCCGTTTCTTGAGCAGCTCGGCCTGCTCCTTGGTGAGCGGGTCAGTGGTGCAGAGGTACACCGACTCATTGACGTTGACGCGGAAGCGGTACGGCGAGCTGTCGATCTGGTCACCCATGAGGATCTCGCCGAGGTTCTCAGCGCTCTTCTTGACGCCCTCCGGAGGCTTGCAGTAGGGCAGACTGTAGTAGCCGAAGGGCAACTCAGTCTCGATAGAGGTGAGCGAGTTGACCTTGGCCGAGATCGCCTCGCTAGGGGAGTAGGTGTGCATGAAGGTGCCGGGGAGGTAGAAGGCGTCGACCCCGGCTTGCATGCTCAGGAGCAGGACGAGCAGGCAAGCCGAGATCCATCGGGAAGACGGCGTCTTGGGGAGCATTGCGGCAACAGCTCCTTGTGATCGATCAACCAAGAACTCGACCTGGAAGGAATTGGACCCAAGAAACTCAAATCAATTTGGTTTCTGAATTTGCCACTAGTTCGTTTATTTCTTGATCTAATATAATAGGCAAATATGAATACACATCATTAAAGACAAGCATATTTGAATCAAACGACGAACCCTTGTATCACAGAATCAACGAAAAAAAAGATAACCACGAACCCAAATCTACAGATTTTACGACCCCACCCAAAGCGAACATAGAGATGAGTCACCAAGCATTCAAATCCGCAATATGCTTTGCATCGCCTACTGGTAAACCACTAATTACTAGATAAGAACATGCCGTACCAAAAAGAATCCAACGAAGCAATCTATAATTCCAAAACCCAAGTCAAGGTAAAGGGAGATCCAGATCTCCAGAACGCGGCGGCTCCTTGCTCCACCTCCACAGAGATCGACCGCGACGAGACGCGGGGAAGGGAATGGACGGGAGGGGAGGGGGGGTGTGTCAGGGGGAAGGGAAGCTCACCTCGGATCTGGAAGAGCGCGGCCAAGGCAACCTAGGCGAGGTCAAAACATGGAAGCCCGAGGCGCGCCCCGCTCTCTCTCTCCGCCCTCGAGATCGAGAAGAAATAAACGCTTTCTCCGTTCAAATCGAGGACGACGACGAGACGCGGCACGAACCCGCCAATTGTATAGTTCCCTCCTTGACACGGATCCGGATGATCTGACGTCATTAAGCAAAACCAGAGGACGAAGTGGTGCGCAGTGACGACGGATCATCTGACGTCATTGAGCAGAGCGAGAGGACGAAGTGGTGCAGTGACTACGCACTGTAAATCACTGCAGCGACCGGAGGACAAAGTGGGACCCTCCCTTGACACGGATCCGGATCATCTGACCACATTGAGCAAAGGCAGAGGACAAAGCACTCCCTCATTTCGACTCAAACTATTGACTTCTGATTTATTTTTTTGCTATTCTTAATTTTTATTTTTTTTCTGATTTTTTTTCTTTTTTATCGATTCTTTTTTTCATGTTTATTTGTATTATCTATAATTGACTAACCTATTTTTTTATTTTTAAATTTTTTAAATTTAATTACTTAAAATAAGTTATTATAATTTTAATTAATTACAATGTAATCTTAGCTATAAAACACTTTTTTTTCTGCCGAGACCAGCAGGCCGAAAAAGTGTCTGCTCTGGTCCATCCATTTCACCGCCATGAGCGCAGGAACAAAATTCACTGTAGCAGCGGATTATTCTTACTGTACACTACAGTATCTGCCTGGTCATCTACGCCAGATCGGACAGCAGCTCATGAAGTCATGATCACCCAAATTCACAGCACTGTTCACCGCCATTTCGAGCAGTCGCACAGTTCACTGTAGCACGGTCTGTTCTGGACTTATATACCGTAGCACTATTTCAGATCGGATGCCTTGTGACCACCCAAATTCATAGAACCGTGTACTCTGTAGCCTTCCTTCTCAGTATCAGAGAATTGTAAACTGCTTGACACGCACGCACGCACCCTGCTCCCTCTCTCTACTCCGTGCAGTTTTGATTTTTTTTCCCTGTAGCTAGCAAATAATTTAATTCCCTTTTTCCGTGTGTTTTTTAAGAGTTTTTTTTCTTTGTGTTTGAATTGGGAGTTTTCGTCGGGCCGTGGGCAATTTCGCCGGATTGTGAATAGTGTGTCGGTGGAGTATTTGGGTGAGTTGGGGGTACAGGGGCTTCGTATTGGCCCGCTTCGGCTTGCACTACACGTGTGTGATTACTGGGCTAATTTTGGTCGTTGTTTGACTTGGGTGGGTTCGGCAGGTTGGTAGGGCGCCTAACCCAGCCAATGACATGTGGGCCACCCAGCAGAACAAGACTCAGATCCGCACCGTCGGTCGAGCCGGAGTTGATGGGCTTTCTGTTTGAGCTTGTTCTTTGCGGCTTCTAAAATTTTTACTATAGTAGCTAATTTTTAAATAGAGTATTTTTTAAGATAAGATCTACAAATTAATTGTAGTATACATTAAAAGTCTAACATCTGTACTAGTCAAATCGCAAACGAATATCTCTTTTTCTATAATATATGTTGTAAACAGCAAAAATTCAAAAAATTTAGCCAAAAATCATAAGCCACAGCCATAAAAAACAGGCTCGTAGTCCGTAGGCCCAATGCATTGTGGCTGTGACGCTTGCCTACCTGTTGCACCCTAATCAACGACTCAGATCATGCCAAGATTGCATGGTTATTATACTATATGTGGTCCTGTTTATATTGGTTTCTAAAAACTGTTTTTCTATAGTAAATATTTTTTCTATAATACTTAGCTTTCAAACGAGGTGTCTTTTTAAGGCGGAGTCTACTAGTCGATTGAAGTAAACACTGTAGTGACTTCATTTATATCGGCCAAACTCGCATACGACTTTCTCTCTCCGTACAACTCTCTGCAAGCTGTTACTATTCATAAGATAAAACTAAAAACTATCAGTAAAATCCAATATAAACAAACCCAAGACAGCCTGATAATAAAGAGAAACCATGGGAATAGAAGGAAGATGAAGGCAAATGCCCAAATCATGTACAAACTGACGCCAAAACAAGACGCCAACGATCAAACAATGTGCCATGAAGTACGAACGACCTAAGAACTACTCGTACATAGAAATACTAGCCACATAAGCGCGGCGTCACGTCGCGCTAGCCACCGTGTAGACCGAAATAAAAGAGACGAAAATTCATGAGCCGGAGTTTTTTAAAAAAAATCGAGGACGGATACGTAATTTCGGTAGCTTTCAAACGAGGTGTCTTTTTAAGGCGGAGTCTACTAGTCGATTGAAGTAAACACTGTAGTGACTTCATTTATATCGGCCAAACTCGCATACGACTTTCTCTCTCCGTACAACTCTCTGCAAGCTGTTACTATTCATAAGATAAAACTAAAAACTATCAGTAAAATCCAATATAAACAAACCCAAGACAGCCTGATAATAAAGAGAAACCATGGGAATAGAAGGAAGATGAAGGCAAATGCCCAAATCATGTACAAACTGACGCCAAAACAAGACGCCAACGATCAAACAATGTGCCATGAAGTACGAACGACCTAAGAACTACTCGTACATAGAAATACTAGCCACATAAGCGCGGCGTCACGCCGCGCTAGCCACCGTGTAGACCGAAATAAAAGAGACGAAAATTCATGAGCCGGAGTTTTTTAAAAAAAATCGAGGACGGATACGTAATTTCGGAGGAACCGAAGGGTTTTTTCGCAAAAAAACAGGGACCCGAAAGGACTTGTACGTAAATAAAAAAGGACCTACACACAAAAAATTGGACCCGTGCGCGATTTCAAAAACCGCGGGGAGCCATCCTGCAAAATGGAGGGGCTAAAAAAATTGTCAGGGACCTTTTCGCGAGAATCAGGGACCTGTACGCAATTTTGGAAAAACTCAGGATAATACCACACCCGACCGTACAGAAAATCGGAGAAAAATCGACGCCACGCGCCGACTGCTCGCGCGCGTGGGGCGACGTGGCGGAGCCCTCCGCGCGAGAATCCCCGGGGCGTAATCTACCCGGGGCGTAATCTACGGAGTATTCAGATGCGTTTCCATGGTCCAGCTACGCAAAGGCGATCTCCAACCTGCCGTCGTGATGCCCTACCTGGCCATCACTCCCTTTCCGGGGCCCCATCAAACCGCGATGCCACTCTGCATCGACCTGCCGCTCTTCCTGCATTTCTTAGCAAACAATCATGTTTGGTGGAAGGGTCGGTGGTGGGGTGGAGAATCCGCGACATGAACCGACGAACAATCTCCTGGGAAAGTTGCAATAAAAAGGGTCTGTTCTTTTCCTTCGAAATCGGTGGCTTTTAGCTTTTGCTACAGTACCTAATTTTCAAACGGAGTATTTTCTTAAGACGGGGTCTACAGGTAAAGCGATCTACACATTAAAAGCCCAACATCTGTATCATCTAAAATCGCAAGTGAGTGTGTGAGTTGCGTTGCACGAGCACGAAAAGGGACACATTTTCTTAGGGAGAACACTAACCTTCTTTCGTTAGAACAGCCAACTCAGATATGCATCAAAATCGAGAAGCAAGCACATACAGATTGGAATTGGTCATATAGAAAATAGAATTACTACCCATAGATCACTAAGACACAAATAGTGTACATTCACCTGATGTATTCTAAAGCTGCAGAGAATAAGTGTGTTTTAACTTAAAGTAGAACTGTAGAGGACGATGGAGATGGGAAAGTATAGCAATCCGCATCTACGTTGGGTTTCTGGTACATTTTGGGTGGGTTCTTTTCTGCTACAGTTAATAGCCTTTAATTCTAGCATGTGATACAGGGTTTCAACCGCCATGCGAGAAAATGGTCAAAAGTGCCTAATGAAGAAAGGGCTGAAGTTGCCTAACAATAAACTCGACTGGCGCTCCATCTTCATTATGGGGTTATACATAGATCCCGGTGTGTGTGAAATCTTGTTCAAGCCACCAAACCATATAGCACATCACATGTTCATCTTACAAGGCACAGGCAGACATGTAGAGAGTTGCACCATTTCATTTTTACAGGTAAGCAGGAATAGATACTAGTAAACAACAAAGATTGAACTGAGATACTCTAGATTCAAGCACAAAAATAACTACGGTAATCTTTGGACATCTGATTTGCTTACTGTAGGACTATCTCATCAAACAGTGAAAAGCAGGAAGATATGGACATGGGACCTTCGAAATTATGGTGCAGTATGTGAAACCTCAAATAAAGTGCACTTCAATATTTGAATTATGTTTGTCAAAGATTTGAAAATTAACATTAGTCAATCGGTCGATAACTACCCAAATGAGCTCCGCTAACTTTAGTCATATGGACATGTATAGCTCCGCTAACTTACTTCCAGAGTAAGTAGTCTTGACGGGTATGAAATGAGCTACCTTAGTCAATTAGTCGATAACTACCCAAATTGAGTCATAACCGGATTGGGTTCTAGGAAGTCCAGTTATGAAATCCATGCCAATTTCTTTCCACTTTCGTTCTGATATTGGCAAGGGTTGCAAAAGTCCTGCAAGTTTCTGATGTTCTGCTTTGACTCTCTAACAAGTGTCACAAGCTTCAACAAACTCCGCAATTTCTCTTTTCATACTAACCCACCAGTATCTTTCTTTAAGATCCTGGTACATCTTGGTACGACCTAGGTGAATTGAGTATGGGGGTTTCATGGGCTTTTCGTAGAATCATGTTCTTGATCTCTTGATTATAGAGTACACAAATGCGGTTCTCAAACCAAACTGTTCCATGCTCACCTTCACTGGAACCTAGGGCTTTGCCTCTTCTCATATTCTTCCTGATTTCCTGAATATCTTCATTGACCTTTTGGGCTTCCTTGATCTGGTCAGGTAGAGCAGGTTAAATCTGTAAAGATGAGAGAACACTCTAGTCCACTGGATTTAGACTCAGACGGGAGTCTCCCTCCTGAAGTCGGGTCTGATCTTCTTTCGACAAAACACTATTTGCAAAGGACTTCCTGATTAGCGCATATGTCATAACATTTGCTTTGCCTGGATGATAGTGAATTCCAATATCATATTCCTTGATCAATTCTAACCATCTTCGCTACCTTAAGTTGAAATCTGCTTGTGTGAAAATGTATTTCAAACTTTTGTGGTCCGTGTAGACTTCACAATGGTTACTGATGAGATAATATTGCCAGATCTTCAAAGCATGCACTACGACTGCTAATTCCAAGTCATGAGTGGGTAATTGCACTCATGTGGTCTTAGCTAGCGTGATATATAGGCTACCACTCTACCTTCTTACATTAAGACACATCACAAACCTTGATGGGAAGCGTCACAGAAAATCTCAAAATCCTTATGCACATCTGGCAAGACAAGCACTAGTGCTGAGACTAGCTTTTTATTGAAAGTAAAAACTCTGCTCACATGCTTTTGTCCATTCAAACTACTTATCTTTCTTCAAAAGCTGAGTTATTGGCTTGGCTAACTCTGAAAATCCTACTATGAAGCGGTGATAGTAACCAGCAAGTCCAAGGAAACTTCTGACTTCAGTTATTAACATGGGTTGCTTCCACTCCATGACTGCTTCTACATTGGAAGGATCTATTGCGATTCCTTCGGCTGTCACAATGTGATCAAGGAAAGTTACCTCTTTTAGCCAAAACTCGCACCTACTGAATTTGGCATAAAGCTGATGATCTCTAAGCTTTTCCAGGATTATTCTGAGATGATTCTCATGCTCTTCCTTGCTCTTAGAGTAGATAAGGATGTCATCTATGAAAATTGCCATAAAGTTATCCAGGTACTCCATGAATACGCTGTTCATTATGCTCATGAAATAAGCAGGTGCATTTGTCAGTCCAAAGGACATGATGGTAAACTCATACTGTCCATAACGAGTAGAGAATGTAGTCTTGGGGATGTCTTCAGCACGGATCTTCAACTGGTGGTATCCTGATCTCAAGTCTATCTTGAAGAAGACACTAGCTCCTTTCAGCTGATCAAACAGATCATCAATTCTGGGCAACAGGTACTTGTTCTTGATGGTAACATCATTGAATACTATGTAATTCACACATATTCTCATACTACCATCCTTTTTTTTGACGAAGAGAACATGTGCTCCCCAAAGTGAAGAACTTGGACGAACATAACCTTTACCCTCAAATTCCTAAATCTGCTTCTTCAACTCAGCCAACTCATTAGCTGGCATACGGTACGACCTTTTGGATATAGGAGCGGTGACGGGGACTAGGTCAATCACAAACTCTATTTCCCTATCCAGTGGCATCCTCGGTAAGTCCTCTAGAAATACATCTGGGTATTCCTGCACAACCGGTACTTCTTTTAGAACTTGAAGATGGTTAAGAACACACTCTTCTTTTCTTGGGATTTCAGGGGTGAAGATTACTTCTACTCATTGGTCATTGGTAAGGATAATGGATCGGTTAGCGTAATTGATTTGATCATTGCTCTAGGCTAATTCCAAGAATTACATCCAAACCTTAGGATTCCAATACCATAAGGTCTGCTAGGAATAGGGTCCCATCTATGAGCAACTCTACTCTTGGACACAATCTCTGCTCTCATCTCTACTTCAGGGGAGTGAACTATTATAGGATTGCTAAGAGGAACCATACTCAACCCATTCTTAACCGCAAAAGTCTTAGAAATAAATGAATGGGAAGCTCAGGGATAGAAAAAGAACTTTCTCGTCAGATTTGAGCTTCGCGTGGTTAAGTCCCTGCCGGTCTCGCGAGGAAGGAGGAAGATGGTGGCAGGGCTGCATGGTGGCACCTTAGCTCACTTGTTCTTTTGCAGCTACGGTTTCTTGATTTTCTTTCTTCTTGTCAGATCTAAGAATTTTGGCTTGATTTGTTGCCTTTGGGCTGGATTGGAAGGGAATATTACCTACATTTTGGCAGTACCGGAATTGATGGTATGCATAATTCCGTCCGAAATAGCCAGAATCGACTGAAATGACCGGTGATGCAGCCTCCTTTGTGCCGATGGAACATACCGGCCATTTCGGTCGATATCGGATCGAATTGATAACTTTGGACCAAATGCCACTCATGGCCTTCCGATCCAATTTGGGGGTCCAAACCGGGAGCAGCCCCATCCTACTTACGCCTTTTGCCCGCGCGAGCAAAGGAACATCTCTGAAAAACCCCCTTATGTCACCTTCCCCAATCCAACGCCTCCTTCCATCATCCCCAACCCAAACATGGAGTACTAGGTTACTAGTGCCTCCTCACCCAAATCATCGAGTTAGATTTAGGATTTTGCACCCCCCACACACCCACCCACCCACACAAGTACCGCTCCCTCCCCACTCGTACCGACACTGTTACTTTCAGATATATACAAGATTCCAAGTTGCCCAATCGACACAATATGAATACAACAATTCCAGGTTTGTCAATCGGTTACATAATATCGCAAGATAATAATTCTCCAATTGCAAACCTACCTTAAATAAAGAAACAAGCCAACCACTCCATAAGGCACCAATAATATGGTAAAATTCAAGATTTTTTAGAAAACATTTGCAGCATCAACAAAATGTTGCAGCAATGAAAAGAGTGAAGATCACAAGCTTGAAAGCACATCTGCTGCAGCATACCATATGCATCGTGGTACAATAGTCTCAAGACTCAGTAATAAGCTACATTAAGAACAGCACAATTGTGTAAAGGGCCTTCAGATGCCATGATCAAAGCATTTGTTCTTAAAGGTGATTTGTGTACAGTCATCCTTGGAGATTTGCAGGATAAGGCATTCAATCAATCTTAACTGATGAGAAAAGGTAGTGGACGAAAGAGAATGATGTCAGGAACCCAACAGTCCCAGTAGCTAGCATAATGGCAAAAGAGACAATGAAAGCGTATCCGATGTAGAGCGTAGCAGAAACTGGCCCACTCAAGCTTCTGAGATCAAACACCAAGTAGTTGATAGAGTAGAGGAACACATAAAGTGCCACTGTTCCAGAGGCAAAGAAAGCTTTCCACCACCACCTCCAGTCCTCCGCACACAGATGCATGTAGGTAAGAACAACAGATACCTCAGCACAGACCACAACAAGCAAAAGGAGCACAACAAGGAGGAACCCAAACACATAATAGAACCTTCCGAGCCAAATGCTAGACAGAATGAAGAAGAGCTCGATGAAGAGTGTTCCGAAAGGTAGAGTTCCAGCACCAAATACAAGGAGCCATGAGTAATTCTTTGCAGGGATTTCTCTTGGTATTTGATTGGTTCGAACAGGGAATTCTATTGGCTCGGCCCTTGTGCCAAAGAAACCACCTAGAAGGGTAAGTGGCACAGAGATGCAGAACCACAAGGACAGAAGAGTGAAGAAAAGTGAGATGGGAAGGGCTCCAGTACTATTTCTTGCCCACAGCATGAAGTTTAATACAGTGAGGACAATGAAGACAATGCCAGGGAAGAAACAGGCTGTTGACCAGGAGACAGACCTCCATCCTTCAGAAGTTCCTTTTACAGACCTCCAGAACCTGACAGCAGCATATCCAGCCACAATTCCAAGTAACATATAAAGGAATATCATCCCTGTTAATAGCATTCCTCTTGATGCAGGAGACATGAATCCAAAGGCAGCAAAGAAAATGGTGACAATTGCCATACCCAGAATTTGAACACCGTCACCAATCATGACGCAGAGCAGCTTTGATGAGGTTGGCTCTCTGAAGACATCTCCAACAACAAGCTTCCACCCGGAGAGCTCCTCATTCATCTGAGCTTGGGCCTCCTTATCCAACTCCTCATATCTAGTCAAGTCCCTCCTCACCGTCCGCAAGAATATGACAAATACAATGCCAGCCAAAAACAGTATAACCATCAATGAGTTCATAATTGAGAACCAGTGTATTTTTGCACCCTCCATCTTCAGGTATGCATCCCACCGTGATGGCCATCTGATATCACTGTTTACAAATTCAACCTCATATGTAAAAGTAATCTGCTCCTTCTCCCTAATCATTTGAGATTTCTCCAACTCCACAGGGCAGTTTACAGGATCGACTTTTTCATGCATCGTAAGCTTCGACATTGCTTCAGGATCACGCCACACACTGCAGGGGATGACCTCAAATCCCACAATCTCGTAGCCAGACTTGGCATCCGTGTCAGTCTCTGAGATCACTTCCATTCCTTCCCCAGTTCCAACTACCTTCACTTTACCTCCTTCGTACCTATGGACCAAGACCTTAAATTTCAGGTGATTAATGATGTAAACCTCAGAGCTTCCTTCCGGGATATACCCAACTGGATAGCCTGTCCACTGAATGGTCACTCCATTCTGCTCAGTAAACCTCCTCACAGGAAGATTGTCAAGAATCATGTTCACCTGGTAGAGGTCTCGGCTTCGCTGCTTGAGGAGCTTCACATCACCCTCATCAAGTGGGGTCGTGGTACACAGGTAGAGTGATTCATTGACATTCACATGGAAACGGTAGGGGGAGTTATCAATCTGGTCACCCATCAGGAGCTCCCCCAGATTTTCAGCACTCTTCTTTATCCCACCCTGCGGACGGCAGTATGGGAGGCTGTAGTAGCTGAAGGGAAGTTCTGTTTCAATGGAAGTGAGCGAGTTCACCTTTGCCCATATCTCCTCACGTTGCACGTACGTGTGCATGTAACTACCTGGCAAGTAGAACGCCTCGCAAGTGGGAGCCAACACTAGAAACAACACTAACAAAGCAGAGAATACCCAGTTTTTGGCCATGATTAGCAGTTCCTGACAAACTTTGCCTAACACCTGGAACCAGAAAATTAAGATCATCCACACTCAGTTCTTCTAAATAGAGATATATCTATATCCTCTCAAGCAGAATAGCATATACAGATTCACATTGAAATCACATTAAGGTCTGGCAGAAGGTGCCAAATAAATCGATTCTTAGTCAGTTTTTTAGCATCCATGTTCACAGTATATAGGATTATGAAAAAGAACAAACAAACTGAAAGCAAACATCTATTAGCAGAAATTGTTGCCAAAGAAAACAAACTAAGACGGCTTGAATCAGAATGGGAACTAGACAATAGTGGCATAAAGGAAATATCCCATTCATTGGCCGTCTACAAGTTCCAACACAACACGCCTTGCACAAAATTGGGCATGCCAAATGAACTGACTAAACCTAACAGGCGAGAATTAGATGCATGTGATAAACTACGTGGTATGACTAAGTACGAACTAAATCTACAAAAGTAGCAGCAAAATTACCCCACTGCTTCAAGTATCGCTCAAAAATCTGCTCAATTCGACCCTAGGGACCAAAATCACCTCCAAATCACGCCACGGAAGCGCATCACAAGAACAGATCTACACCGCCAAGCGAACGAGCGAAAAGGAACAGCATAACCACGAACCCGCGAGCTAAGGGCGCTTCAGATCTAGAAGAAGCAAGTAGCGAGCGCAGATCAAAACGCAAAAAAAAAAAAAGCAGGAGGAATCGATCAATCCGGACCTGGCACTGGAGCGGCGGTGGAGCAGACGCGAGGGGAGCAGGAGATGCTCCTCGGCGTGAGCGCTGGGCAGCAAACCAACGGCTCCTCACACTCCATTCCCCTCTCGGCATCTCCGAACAAAACAGAAGGGTTCGCGAGTATTTTTTTTTAACTGTGCCGTGTTTGGGCTTTGCTATTAGGTCTGTCCGTTAAAAAATTGTTTTTATGTAGTAAATAATTTTTTACGGTACTTAATTTTTCAACTAGTGTTTTTTAAGATAAAATTTAATAAGATCTATTTATAGTAATTTTTGCTATATATAATATCTTTTTTAATGCGTATTTACATAAATAACCGTATGCGAGCGGTATTAACAAAAATAACGCTTCTGTCGTCTGCTCATCGAGTGGCAGCGCGAGACAGACGACACGTGACGCCTGCTGTTCGGCTAGCAGACGGCAGGTGGCCTGCCGTCTACCCACAAAACGGCAGGGGATTAAGCTGGCTAATTAACTGGCTTAATTACCTGTCTAAATTTGTAATTTTATATTATAATTGTTCGAATTTTAAAATATAGCAAATGAGTTTAAAATTACAAATTTTTTGGTGGAGTTTCCTAGGCATCGTGATACGTTTTGTAATCTTTTCGTATTTTTTAAGGTTATTTGTTAACCCTAAAAATTCTTGGAGCGACACACAATTAATCGGGCGATTAAGCAGTTATACATCGCTCCTAGAATTTTTAGAGCTAGAGAATGGTCTTGAAAAATTACAAAATTTTTTGTGGAGCTTTCTGATGCAGCGTGCTATGTTGTGGAATTTTTATGTAATTTTTCACTCCACTTTGCTACCTCTAAAAATTATTTGAGTAGCATGCAATTAAATAAGAGATTAAGCACTAATGGGCGGGGGGCTAATGGCCTGCCGTCCAGCCACTGTGCAGCACCAGGCCTGCCACACAGTGGCCGGGTGGCAGGCCACTAGCCCCCGGCCATTAATCCTTAATCGCCTGTTTAATTGCACGCCGCTCCAAGAATTTTTAGAAGTAGCAAATGGTAGCAAAAAATTATAAAAAATTACACAACATAGCATGCTACCTCGGAAAGCTCTCCCAAAACTTTTGTAATTTTTCACTACCATTTGCTATCTCTAAAAATTCTTAGAGGACATGTAACTAAACCGGTCATTAGGGCTAATCACCTATCGCTCGGTTACTAGACGGTAGGTGACCTTCATACAAAGGACCGTGACGACACGGCACTTGGTAATGGTGGATGCAGCTTGTTTGCTATATGTAACAACTCCTACAAATATCAAAATCGTACAAATTTTTAAGCCACATTCACAGAGGATACAATTACCAAAAATTACGTAGTCAATTACGTTAAGAGGCTATACATAAAATTTTATAATTTTTCGATCTCATTTGCTATATTAAAAAAATCAAACAAATAATATGAAAAATTAGGGCAGAATATTGCCAGGGCCATGGGACAGTAGGCCACCAAAGTGGGCCAGGTGACAGGGCGGCGACCCACATGTCTGCTTGCTGTCGTTGCCGTTCGGCCACGGAACGACAAAAACACTATTTTTACCAATACGATCTATTGCTATTTTTATAAATACAAAGAAGCAGACTGTAGTTTCTTGTTTGAGTGTAGAGACTGAGTTGAGAGCTATGGCAACAATGACAACAGAGATTACTTGGTTGAGGTGGCTACTTGTAGACTTTGCTCTTGTTCTAAAATTTTATTATTGTAATCAGGAGCAACATATGTGTGGCACATTAAGGGGGAGTGGTAAATCATATATATATATATAACATTCCTAAGTGTGCCCATATTAATTAAGTGCTAGTATTGGTTTTCAAAATTGAGCCATCTAAACAAAAAGTCAAAATTTTGAACTTATGAGTATATCTTTGAAAAACTAGTTGAAAAATATATACAAATGCTTTTCAAAGGTTTTACAAAGGTTTTGGTTTTAGAAAAACTTATTTCAAATAAAATTGAGTTTGCAACCCAAAACTATCAATTTAGTGTCTTGTTTTGACTTTAAACTCAAAAATTTCCCAAAATCAATTCTAAAAAGAATTTGAAAATGTGTTCAATACCAAAAAAACTAGAGTTGGCTATTTCAAACATCTTTGCTATTCAAAAGTTTGCCAAAGGGCCAACCAATCAAAAACTATTTGGTTTTAAAACTCATCCAAAATTCTAAGTTCACCTATGTGGTGACAATTTAGCAGTTAAGTGAGTTTTGCCATTTGAGCCCTAACTATTGATGTGTATTGGGTCACAACGGTATGTATAACTTATACATGAAATTGAATGGTTAAAATTACCCGAAATGCTCATTTTTGCAATCTTGAAGAATTTATTGAAAATGAGTTTATTTTTGAAAATTGAAAGCTTAATTTATTAAAAACTATATTAAAAAGAGTTTTAATCTTAGCATATAGTTGGAACTGCTTCACAAGTAGTTTATGTTTCTTTGTGAAAAACTTTAGAGCATAGTACAACATTATATCAAACCTCTCCTAAAAAATTCAGAGCTTATTTGTGCTTTTAGTCGAAATCCGGAACTACCGCAGTGCCTTGGGCGGTACTAACACAGTTTCAACAGCGGTACTTCCGATATTTCTGGCAAGTGGCTGATTTGATTCAAAATTTGATTTTCAATTTCCTCAGCCATTCCTTTTACTCCTCAAAGTCAAGTTGATCCTTGTTAACCCCTGTTAGCTACCCTCAAGTATTTCTTAACTCCAAAATGCCATTTTGCTCTTATTTTGATTCCTTTTCATAAAATGACATCCTCTCTAAAGAGTGGTAGACTTTTAATTACCTTGACATCGGCATGAGTTTGTCCCTATCGTTACAAGTGATATTATTCTTCAAATGATGTCTGTTTCATCTGGAAAATAAGTGATATCCTTGTTCTTTTAAGTGAAATCTTTTAAAGTGATATCATTTTACTCTTGTCGAGCAAATCTTCTCTTAACCAAACTCTTTCACGTATGATATCATCTTCTTCCAAGTGGTATCTACCTTTACAAGTGATATATCCTCTACTGATATCATTCTCTTCCTCCAAGTGCTATTTCAAGTGACATCTTTTCTACAAGTGATATTCCTTCATCAAATCAAGTGAAAATCATTGAAAATGAAGTACCAAATTTAACCTTGTAAGATACAAGTTGATCATACAAGAGGCATCAAGTTTTTACAAATAGAATCAATCACACTTGGTGTTATGTATGCTCACAAATAGTACAAGTGGTATCAAGTCTCTATAAAATGGATTCAATTATGCTTGATATCCTTTGAGCCAAAAAGTGATATTTTTCATAAGTGGCATCAGGTTTTCTACAATTGGAATTAACTATGCTTGACATCAGTCATGTTTACAAGTGATATATTCTCACAAGTGGTTTCCAATGTCATTTTAAGTGGTATAAGGGTCAAAGTAGTATACGCTCTTATAGAGAAGACCAAAGAACCACAAAATGTTAAGAAGCACAAAGTATGGACAAAAGGTTAACAAGTGGTACAAATTATGGATAAATGGTTTACAAGTGGTACCTATTAATTTTTATGCTAGATGACATAAGAAGAAAATTGGTTAATCAAAAGAGGAAGAGATAGGAAAAAAAGAAGAAAAACAATCTAATATGACTTTATGACTTATAATGACCAGCGACGTCTCAAGTTCAGAGTGTTGACGTGAATTCACCATCTTAGCACAACAGAATTATATTTGTTACACTACTTCACGTCGGATTAATATAATACAATTTTGGCTTGAGGTTTGCGCTATTTATTCCAACACCACCAATAGTTATACTAGCCAAAATTGCATGAGCACACAACGATGGCGTTTCTGTGTGATGCTACGTTAGTACCAAGGTTTAACGAGTATCTTAGTTTGCTCTCCTAGTGTCCATGGAACTTGGGGTTATATTGGATTTTGAAAACCTGGGGTCCCATTTTAGGGTCCTTCGGTGGGTGTTGGCAGATTCATTTCTATTAATTGATAAAAAAAATCAGCATCAAGAAGGAAATTGACAACACATTAGTGAAACAAATTTAAACAAGAAAAGCGGTGATGCTTACCATCTTTTACTTCAGTTTCAGAATCAAATTACTGCAGATGTCCGGTCGATTCAATTACAGAACGAAGAGATTGACAACCCTGCAAATTTGCTCGTCCTGAACTGTTAGGATCTGCTGGGTATTGTTAGCCTAATCGTAAATCCTAAAACATCTGCTGCGTGCTGCCTAATACCCACACGCAAACCGTAGTCCAACTTCCAGATTGTCACTGTACTGCTGCGTGGTCAAAGTTCATGTTAAATTCGAGGAAGTTTTTTCTAAGACATGTTATCTTCTTTACCGCAACATATATCGAGAAATATCATGGGTTTTTCTTTTTAGGGATACTACAGTGCCTGACGAGGTGGAAATACTAGATTGCAAAACACACACTGACCGCAAAATACAGATCCCGAAACTGGCGGTGGTGAGGTGACTACACCGTTCGTCCCCGTTCGCTTCGGTTTGAGTTTTTGGTTTATTTTATACTATTTATAAATTTTGTTTTTTATACTTTTAGTTTTTTGAGTTTTTTTATCGGTTTTCTTTCTCGTATTTGTTTGTATTATATGTGATAGGCTAACATGTTTTTTATTTTTAAAATTTAATTACACCAAATAAACCTCTATCAGCTATAGTGTTTTCAGTCAGCTACAATACTTTTTAACCATAAGCCACAAAAAAAAGCTCTTTTGAGCAGGGTATGACGTGTGTGCAAAAGTTGGCTCCTAGCATAGGCGTGTCGTGGCAATCACAGTCACATTTGGACTCGGGCAAAGTGCTTTTGTTTGCCTGTTTCCATATGCTTCCGAGAGACGCGTCTATATACGGCGTGATATCTAAAGGCTGAAGATATTCAGCCCCTTCTGGCGTTCCATTTCTTTTCTGTTTATAGATGGTATGGTGGTTGAATGTTGGCGTACTTTCACTTTCAGTAGGTCGTGGTGTCCTGAAGTCAATTATGAGCGTTGTTGACCCAAAGAAAATGAGCAATGCATTAGCTTAATGTTTATGATCACCTAGTTTAGAAGTATGCTCAATCTTGATATGACCAAGTCAAGGCTACTGAATTTTCTAATAGCTTTCATCTTGATCATTAATTTGCAATCTAATGATTCGGACGTACATGTTTACGTGGGCTAAAGCGAGCAGCAAAAGATGCTGCAATCTAACGAAATTTATGATAATCTTTAGGACGCATGAATCTCCCACTCTCTTGTTACTCTATCGTGAGAACTCAAAGATACTGTTCGAAACACGAAAATTTCACAAAAAACGATTCAATTTCTCGGAGGAACCGGACGTTCCAAGACAAAATCTCATATTAATGACGACATCACTAGGACTAAACACATGGGCCCCACGTCTCAGCGTTGCACTGGCCAGTTACCGCTAGGGTGGCGACGGGGGTATTTCCTCCTCTCATCCGCACTCTTTATTTAGCTATTAGAGACTAGTTTTTTTCGGTTCCATCCATCAAAAACCTAAATTTCAGTAACACTAAAATAATTTTACATATTTATCATATGATTACATAGAAATAAGTAAATATATTAATACATGAGATGGTAGAATAATACTAGATAAATTATATACCATATTGTACTATATATCAGATATATAAAAATATCAATCTACATATATATAACTATATATCAGAGGATAGCAGAGATCTAGGATGGAGAAAACGTTTCTCTTCCTATCTCCATATAACCTATCGAGGATAAAATATGTACTATAATAATCTCTCCTAACAGTAGATTTTCCCGTGGATTATTTCCCAGTTACCACCCACGTGAGCGTGGGCGCCCCCGGGCTGCGTAACGCAGTCACGCAACGCGGGCGAACAAACAAAGCGGGAGGAGGAGAGCCAGGTCAATCGCGGCACGCGCACGCGCCTCGCGTACGCAGCACGAAGTAACGCCAATGACACGCGGGCCCGACGCAAAAGCGCCGAGGAAATTAAAAGGCAAAGAACACCCAGTAGCCGAGCACTAGCGGCAGCAGTAGCGCAGGAGGAGGGAGTCGGCGGAAGAGAAAGCAATGGAAGCGTAAGCGCGAGGAGATAAGAGAGACGCGCGGATCAAACGCACGCACCCACCCACCCAACTCGAATTTCCCTTCGCGTCGAGACCCTCGCCGCCTCCTCCAATTCCTTCCTCGCCGTCGAGGAAGGAGCTCCGATCCCAGCCAGATCGGATCGAGCTGGAGCGATCTCGCGCGCGCACCAGGCTGCAGGCTGATCTCCTCTCCTGTGGCAAGGTACGGATCTGCTGGGTCTGGTGTTTTCCCGTTTCCGTGTTGTTCTCGCGCGGGTTTGGACGATTGGATCTAGCTGCCGCCGCTGCGTGATTCCCGAGGCGGTTGGGGCGGTTCCCCCTGGATCTCGCGGCGGGAGCATTTATTGCGGGTTACGCGATCGCCTTTCCTTTCTGGAACCACCGATTTTTTTCGAGCTGGTTCCATGGCTCCTCGTTGCTATGAATCGGATAAATGCGCCACGAGTTCGATGTTTTCCTGTACAAGCCTCTGAACTGAATGAATTCTAATATGTGGATGTTTGTGGCAGCGCGGAGGCTCGAGTGGTTGCATATAGGGGGTGTCGGATTAGTGATCAGACAGAGAAATACGGAGTGCGAAGCCTGACTTGATCGTTTGGGCTGCATTTGTGGAGAATGTCAGGTATGGACAGTTGCTGATTATTGTGCAGGTATGTAAGTTTAACGTATCATGCAATGCAGCTAATGCTCTGCGGATTGCGATGCGCTGTTGCAGAGAGCAATGTTGACGGCATCGAGATATCGGTCAGTAACGATGAGAGGAGGGACAGAGCGGATGTCGAGAACTCAGAGGACGAGCCGAGGCACACGAGGATGCGGTCGCTGAGGAAGAAGGCGCTGCACGCGTCGACGAGGTTGACACATTCGCTGAAGAAGAGGGGGAAGAGGAAAGTGGACTGCAGAGTGCCAAGGATAGCGATAGAGGATGTCAGGGATGCGGAGGAGGAGCAGGCGGTCAGCTCGTTCCGGGAGGTTTTGTTTGCCAGGGGCCTTTTGCCTGAGAGGCATGATGATTACCACACAATGCTTAGGTTAATATCAGATGAAACTGGCTCATATGGTATTTTCAATTGTCAAATGCCAGTTGGTGATTATTCATTCTGATCTATCTGTTATGCAGATTTTTGAAAGCTAGGAAGTTTGACTTTGAAAAGGCAGCACAAATGTGGGCTGACATGCTACAGTGGAGGAAGGAGTTCGGGACCGACACAATTTTCGAGGTAAGAACAGTCTATTCTTAGAGTTGATCTGAAAAGGGAAAATTATATGAAATTCTGTACAGATTTAGATGTATTTTTTACAAGCAATGTATGAATTTGAAAGATTGCCTTCCATATAATTTTGTTTTACTACGTCATGCATACTGATGGCATCTAACTCTACTCATTGAAGGATTTTGAATTTCATGAGCTAGAGGAGGTGCTTCAATATTATCCCCATGGTTATCATGGGGTTGACAAGGAAGGAAGGCCTGTCTATATCGAGCTGCTTGGGAAAGTTGAGCCTAATAAGCTTGTGCAAATTACAACAGTGGAACGCTATATTAAGTACCATGTACAAGAGTTTGAGAAAGCATTCCGCGAGAAATTTCCTGCATGCTCAATTGCTGCTAAAAGGCATGTAGATACAACAACTACAATATTGGATGTCCATGGTGTGGTATGTTCATCGCCTTTCACCTAAATATGCTTTCTTCATGCCAGTAATTTTTGTCTTGAAAGAGATATAATAAAATTGGCAAACAAGGGCATTCCTTGCTTGTCTTCAAAATAACATTCCTTTGAAATTATTATTTTTTGTTGAGAAACCTTCCATTGAAATTATTTGTTATGCTTACAAGGTGTACCATATAGTGCAGTTATCAGAAGTCAAAGATAGTGTTTTCTGTCATCAAATACAAATTTCTCATAAAACAATTTTCTAAGGTAAACCCGGTATTCTGGCTGAACTAACAATTCTTAGGGTATCTGATCTATTAAAATGCGACAATTGTGAAACTGTACAAGCTTGCAGAATAACTTTTCATCATTGATGATACAATACACTGTAAAACATAGGAAAATATCCTTTGTAGGACTGATTTGGGAAACATTTAAAACATTCTAGTAATTAAATCAACTAGGATGTTTGGGCACAGTAGATCCTTGGAGGTTAGGGAGAAAAAAACACAAATATATGTTGTTTTTCCAGTCCCCTTAGTTTAGTTCCACATTAGAGGTTGAGAATCTTGGTCCTCTATCCAAACGAAATCTGTACAGTGGATTTGTTCTAATACTTCAGTTGCATTTCCAAAGGGTTTGGGATGAATCCACCCTATCAAAAACAAAAACGCCATCAGTAGAGTTGTAGATGTTCAATTTCCTCAAAACTATTGATATTGGTGGAATTGCTTTGGTTCAGTAGCTCTGCTATTGTAATCCTTAACTATATGCATATATGAATCAGGAGAGTTTTTTTTGGGGGTAACAGAACTTTTTCTTCAAACTATATCGTTACAAGTGTTGTTTAACATCTTAGTGCCGTCTGCACAATTGGTGAAAATGACATATGTAAGATGCTGGTGGTTTTGTTCTTTTTCTTATGAATAGGGCTGGAAGAACTTTAGCAAGATTGCGAGGGATTTGGTGCGTTGTATGCAGAAAATAGATGGTGACTATTATCCTGAGGTAAGTCTTACCGATGAAATATAGGCCTGTTTTTCATCCATACTGATTACCAAGCATGACCTAAATTATGCAGACATTGCATCAAATGTTCATTGTAAATGCTGGACCTGGTTTCAAACTGATCTGGAGCACTGTGAAGGGACTTCTTGACCCCAAAACTTCATCGAAAATCCATGTACAAACTTTTGCAAGCTTTCCAAGTTTACTTTCCATGTTGTGATCTTTGTGTGGCTTACATCTACTCTTCAATTACAGGTTCTAGGAACAAAATACCAAAACAGGCTTCTCGAAGCTATTGACGCAAGGTTGGTGATTGCAACCTTATATGTTGTTTGGATTCTTTAGTGTAAGATTTATGGTGTGCCTGCTGTGCAAGGCTTACCAACATATATCTGCAGCCAATTACCAGAGTTTTTTGGTGGTTCATGCACATGCTCTAACCAGGGAGGATGCCTGAGGTCCAACAAAGGCCCTTGGAGTGATCCTTTAATTATGAAGGTAAATTTCTGAATCTGCTGGTGCTCTCTCACCATATCATATTCCTTGTGGTAGAGCAGGACAATTAACTGTCTGCCTCAGCTGTTGATGAACTTATTCCCAATTGTAGCTTGTACATAGCATGGAATCATCTGCTCCAAGGGAAATTGCTCAAGTATCTGATATAGAAGAAACAATTACAGGCTCTATAAGATTGCGTGCACTCAAGGTAAGATTACCAAATATCCATTCTGCGAGCTGTCGTATGCTCAATCAGTCAAATCTATTCTTTCCAGTTTTGACGTTTTATGTCCTGCTTCTTTCAGTTACCAGAAAGAATTAGTGATACATCAAATGCTGAATCAGGTTCAGATGTTGATGATCTTGGATCCCCTGTAGCACCTGTAGATGTTGAATATCATAGTTTGGCTCCAGTTCGTGAGGAGGTAAATTCTTGTTCCTTTAGTTCTGCCATTATTTAAGAAGTTCCATCCATTTGCTCTGCAACTACTAGTTTGTATTTTTAGATGGACATAAGATAATAGCTGATATGTTCCTTTTGGCTTCCACATGCCTAAATGTTAGACTGTTGCTGGGCATATTGAGCATCATACATCACACAATGGCATTCCATAATAAACTTTGCCTTGTACTTATGTAGGCCAGGGAATCAGGGTCAACAACATACAGCGGTTCTGATAATCGGTCACTTTTGGTGAATACAGTTGTTGAGTCCAATAAAAGATATAACCCTGCTGGAAATGTATTAGGGCAGTACAACACACGACAAAATTCCTTGATAAATAGAGTTTCGCCTGAGCCAGGTATCTAATCAGAATCTGCACGCATGAATCCATCTCTCTACAAAAAAAATCATTATGCGCTGTTAATATTTCAAGTCAGTTGTCTCACCAAGGCGGCCAGTCCCTCTGATACTTAAAATTGTGAGCTGAAACTAGCAGGTCGAGTCCCGAATAATGGCGAAGGAAATGCAGATGGTGGGATTTTGAAATATTTTTCAAGAAAAGTTGTTGCTGTAATTCTCAAAGTACTCTCTCTTTTGCGTTTTTTCGTTCGCCGTCGACAACAGTTGGAAAATGTTCATCCACATACTGCAGCCTTGCCCAGTAATCAAGCAGATCTTCAGATAGTTAAGGAAGACCGCGTAAATCCTTGTCTGGAACGACTTGAAAGACTTGAGTCAATGTTTAATCAGCTCAGCAGAAAGCCTCCAGAGATCCCACAGGATAAGGATCGTGCTATACGAGATTCTTTTGACAGAATAAAATCCATTGAATTTGATCTGGAGAAGACAAAGAAGGTATTTATCTACCCGTGTTACATACCTTATGGCGCTTACAGTTCTTTGGGGCTTTAATGTTAGAACTGTATCATACTTTTTACCACAAAAAGTGTTTTGTACCTTGATAAAAATCTATGTTCTGCCAAACTTTTCAGGCAAAATTTTGAACTACGTAGGTTGAATTAATAATTTAAAATATGAAAATGTTGCTTTATTCATTGAAATATGAAGGGTTGTGAGTTGTGACACAACTGAAACTTTTGAGCACTAGTCCAAAAAGAACTGCAATCACTGTGCTAATCAAACCTTTACAAGTTAATTATCGAGCATAAAAAATGGATGCATGTTATCTAAATTCAAAAGTTTACTATGAGATGTCTCTTCAAGGAGACGAGGACCACTTGATACTTGATTAACACCTCTTAAAATTGCACTTTGTGACTATCGTGGGGCCATTGGTTATGAAATTGCAGGGCATCTTGATTCAAAAATGTGTAGGCTTACAATCATCCTAACATACTATAACTACACCCTACTATGGGCAGAGTTGATACTCAAGTCATAATTCATCATCTATATGTTCATTGTTTTTTCACAATTAAACTGACAATATTGTGGTCTTGTATTTCGTATATTTATATGCAGTGCTTTTTGGATCTGTTCTTCCAGGTAGTGCATGCAACAGTGATAAAACAAATGCAGATGGCTGAGACATTGGAAGCTGTGAAAGAGTCTGATCTTAGGGTGAGCAATAACATATTACATAATTGTAATTGCAAGATTGCCGACATTTGAGTATTCCAGTGACAGTTATTTATCAATTGAAAATAATAGTGCATTGGGGTCTAAAAGTGACATATGTCAGTGTTAGACTTGCCTCTATGGGAACATATGTACTATGCATATGGTTCAAGTTATTTCTGCCTGAATTATAACATAGAATTCTATAAATTATATTATGTTAACTTATTCTGCTTCTTATATTAGCCTCATGTTTTTTCTTGTTTGGTGCAGAGAAGGAAATTTTGTACATAATAAACTTGGCAGCAATGTACAGGAACAAGAAAAGAAGGGTCGGCGGCTAACTAATGTCTGATTTCCAACAGGAAACTAAACCGCATTGCTTTGTATATGGTTGCCCTCTCTCGGCTCTCGCTTTTTTGGTCTATCAAAGAGATGAGCGATGCTTATGTTAATAAGAACAGATGGTGACCCGAGAGTCCGAGACTAACTGAGATGGTCAAGAAGAACGTCCTGGAAGATCACTGAACATAGTCCAAGCTTACAGACCAAAATAAATCTTAAAAGAGCCCAATACAGCTTATTCAGTCCATGTTTCTATTTATGTCCCTTTCAGCCTCCTGATCTGCCGTATGTATTTCAATGCTTTTGTGCATTTTTTCCAGAACAGTTGAGGCTTAACTCCCATAATTCATACAATTTTTTGGTTGAGATCATCAATACATGTATCAGTTTTTTTTTCACTTTACCCTTCAATTGTAAAGTATAAGCTTCTGATTTAAACTTGCCTGATGCTGCAACAAACTAAATAAGTAGGACATGGTGTTGCAACACTTTTCCATTAGGTGAAATAGCCGCAAATTGCATTCTGCCTTCATTTTTTGGTTTTTTTTTTGTTGACTTTTGATTTGACTTCTTCAGAATCTGAAACAAATAGAGCGATTTCTCTAAACAGTTTCTTAAATATGCTTCTTCAAATAGCTTCTTAAGCCTAAAATTGTGTGTGTTATCTGTATCGGTGTTTTTGTCATCTGTCGTCGTCTCGAAAAACGTAAATGAAAACCATCAACTATAGCTAAAAGTCATGTAACCGAAAAAAACATGATAGCTTTGCTTTGTATACTGCTATTCTTTGTTTTGTCACAAGCAAAACAAAAATCTCGACAAGAATAGAAAGTGGGTATGTTCTTTTCGACCGAAGCTGGCGGCTTTTGACTTTTGCTATAGTACCTAACTTTCAAACGGTGTATTTTATAAGATAGAGTTTACAAGTTAATTGTAGTACATCTTAAAAATCCAACATCTGTATCAATCAAAATCGCAAACGAGTATCTCTTTCTCTATAATCTCTGTTGCAAACAACTAAAATTTAAAAGTTTCAGCCACAAGCCGCAGCCGTGCCAAACAGGCCCAGTGTTCGGGATAGGCTTTGCCACATCCTGTTTGATAAATAAAGGACATTGTCTTTTATTGACCACTGTTGTTGATTGATGCTAAGTTTCATTGGTGGATCGCATGTTGAGAAGTGATATTCTTGTGTGGCGTGAGCTGTGTGGCACTTGAGGATGCATCGAACTTAGCTGGCAACCCGTTCTTGCAGGTGAGGTAAGTTTGTTACAAATATGCTACTGACCAAATGGGTAATGTATCCAGTGCACTCATCTATGACTGTACTCATACACTTAGCTCATATCGACCATTCAATCTCTATTTGACGCCTCATATCAATGTATGTCATTTTTCAAAAAAATCCATCCGCCACTCTTGTTGGATTTGCAAATCGCCCCCGAGCCATCCCCTTCACCCCTCCTCTCTCTCCGGACCCGCCGAAGCCGCCTCCTCCTCTCCCCCGAACCGCCCCTGAGGCGTCGCCCCTCCTCTTCTCCAACCACCCCTCCTCGCCCTCCCTCCTCCGCCGCCTCCCCTCCTCGCAGCCCCTCCTCACTGTGGCCGTGATCGAGGCGGTTGGCGGCGGAGGCCGTGGTCGGCGCCATGATCATAGTCGGCGGCCGTGGTCGTGGTGGGCGTGGTAGTGGTGGACGTGGTCATGGTGGATGTTGTTGAAGGCGGATGTGGTCGTGGCGGTAGTGGTAGTGGAGGAGGAGGAGGCTGGCGTCAGTATGGAGGTGGGCGGCGATAAGAGACGGCGGGTCTGGAGAGAGGAAGGGCGAAAGGGATGGCTCGGGAGGCGACGGGGCAGGTTTTTGCGAAAAGTGACGTATATTAATATAGGACGTTGGATGGAGATCGGACGATTGATATGAGCTAAGGGAAGATTTGATAATTTGCCTCATCTTTCTTTGCCACCGATAAAATGTCTCGTGATGTCTCACCGGCATGAGGAGCCAGACCCACATGTCAATGAAACATTACTTGTCATTTCAATGAAAGATAAGACAAATCATCAATTCATCCTTTCTATTATTACTGGTCCATTCCTCTCTCTTTCTACACATACAAGGCGAAATCGATGATTGCCAGAAATCTGCCATTTCTACAGTTCGACCGATGAAGATCAAAGAACATGAAGTCTTCAAAGAAAAGAAAAGAACTTCAAAGAAAAGAAAAGAACAAGACCAGTAAACAAAATCTTAGTAGTAAAAAAACGGAAAAATTGCTCCCTTGCCTCAAAGTTTAATGGCGTTTGCTCAAATGCCCATGATGTCTCACCGACATGCGGTCCGTAGTCTACATGTCGTTGAGATATCACGCAACGAAGAACGCCATTAAACTTTGGGGTACATGAGCAAATCCCCCTAAAAAAACACACAAGACAAGCGTCGTCTTGGCCGCTGCTTTCCCTTCTTTTCTCCCGTCTCTGTCCTGTGCAACGTAGCTCGCTCACAGAAAGACCAGCGAAGACGTTGAGGCGCGCATGTGGGCGGCGACTCCCCTGCGCGGACCATCTCCATCACCGTCCTCCTAGATCCAAGAAGCTCCGCGACTTCCATTCCCCCTAGAACCACCCTTCCGTTGAGAAACTTGCAGCAGCGAGTACAGTTCTTGCGTTGCGCTGGGAGGAGACGCGATGGCTGTGGATCGTGGGGTGTTGTTCCTCTTCTTGGCCGCTTCCCTGGTCGGATTCGCCTCCGCGTCTCTCTTCCTGTCCGGTCCGTGCGTGTTCTTGTTGCGGTGTTCTTGCTGCGTCGCTTGCTTGCGGCTTCTGATGAGTTCGTTTTGTTTTCTGCTGCTTGAACAGACAGCGTGTTCCAGGCGAGCACCGGATCTACGGGGAGGAGCTTGCTGCAGGCCAAGAAGAGTACGTTTCCTCCTCCTCCTCGCTCAGTTCTACCCTTTAAGCTGGTGATGGATTCGAGATAGGTGTAGGGTAGGAGGATTTGATCTGAAATCGAACTAGATGACAGAAGGTTGGGCTGGAAGTTGATGCCGTTAGATACTCCACTTAGATGCACGGAGTAAATTCCTGATCCATCCTACGCTCAAGAAAAAAAATGCGTGCCAGTAGTTTAGATATCGCGTCGTCGGATCGGGGTAGCATCAAGGATTGGTGGTGACTTGATGAGGCTTGGATTGATTTTACCATTGTTACTGTAGACGAAAAGAATAAGGGATTGATGAATAAAGATTGATGGAGCACTTTGATGATCCAGTTAGATGACTATAATGAGGAACTGGGGTGCTACTATGAATTGAACAGAGGGACGGGGGCTATAGCTCTCCGATGATGTAGATATATACTACATGCACATGCTTGTTAACTGGAGTTACTGGATAATGGGAGACATTTCATTCACAAAATGGCAACTCATTAAGACATTAGAGATCAACTTCCTGATGGAGTTTACATGCATTTAGTGTTGAGAGTTGAGACTAGAGGGCTGATGCGGAGTTTCTGGACTTGGAAAACAGAGTTCAATGATGGAAATTACAAACCATTATTCAGTAGTAAAAGTTAGGATTTTATGGTTCTCTTTAAATTCGAAATTCCAAACATGAAGAGCGATCAACCTGAAATTAACTGAGCTTCACTTGCTTCTACTCGATACTAAGATGTCCATCCTTACATAGAGAGTGGCCCCGCTTATTTTGACTTGAGCTTTTGGTTTCTGACTTATTTTTTACTATTTCTAAATTTCGTCTTTTTCTGACTTTTTAGCTTTTTGAGCTTTTTTGCCGGTTTTTTTTCGTATTCGTTTTCATTGTCCGTGATGGACTAACATGTTTTTTCTATTTTTAAATTTAGTTACGTCAAATAAGCTACCATCAGTTACAGTGTAATTTCAGCCAGCTACATTGCAATTTCAGCCATAAGCTAGTTTATTTCAGCCCAATCGAGTGGAAAATAAATAAGCTTATAAGCTAATAGTGGAAAGGTCTCTGTCGAGCTTGTGATGGTGAAGCAGGGACTTGTAAGACGTGCAATGTCCAGATAGTGAAGCCTGTACTTCGTTATTCCATTAGAAATGTGATCATAGAAAAAATTCTACATGGTAACCGAAAGCCAATTAGGTGTGTTGGTCCTAGCTGCAAAACAACCAAACTCTTCGAGGCAGCCCCTAATTACATATTTTGGTACCTTCGATTCACTGAACAATGCATACATATTGCCGACACTGTGTACCAAGTCACATCAAGATAGAGGTTAAGTCATCACTCTAATATACCTCTTGCCATGTTCAACCTTCATCTGATATACTTCTTCTGTTTATTCCTACCTATGCTTATCAGATTGCCCTATGAATTTTGAGTTCCAAAACTACACAATCATCACAAGCAAGTGCAAAGGGCCACAATATCCTGCTAAGCAATGCTGCGATGCTTTCAAGGAATTTGCATGCCCGTATCGTACGTATATCAATGACGAGAGCAATGACTGTGCATCCACAATGTTCAGCTACATCAACCTGTATGGCAAGTACCCACCAGGCCTGTTTGCTAGCGAGTGCCGAGAAGGCAAGCAAGGGCTTTATTGCGAAGGCGTCGTCCAGAAAGACAGTGGCGCTGCAAGTGGTGGCCCACAAACTCAAATCAGCTTCATTGCTTTGATTACGCTCATGTGTGGACTAGCAGCATTGTTGTTCCATTGAATGATACCTTCCATTTCTCCAAAGATGGTGTGTTGTAACAGATAAGGCTTGAATTCATTTGCTGCTCCTTGAGGCGCTCTTGGTGTAAAATCTGTTGTAAGTTATGTCTGGTTACATATTCTCTAGAATCTCACCTGTTGATTGCCAACTTAGAACTCACCCTTTGTTGTTGTATTGTTACTGTTATATTGCATTATGTCTCATTCATGTGGCTAACTTATGTTAGTATATAAAAAATTATATTCCCATGCAAACATTTTCCTTTTTAAAAAAAAAAACAAGAACCTTACCTCTCATTGGTGCAAAATATATTGCAAAACATTGCCTTTGGACCCCATTTGCAGGAATCTCGCAGGAAACAGTTCAATTTGTTGATATAAATGCAGTTTCAGAAATAAATTACTAGTACTTCTAGAATTATAATTGAATTTAATAGCATAATTCTAACAGCAAAGATACAACAACAGCCCAACTAAAATGTTTATTAAAACATGAAATTTCCTCAAGTCATATAAACAAGATATTATACTGATCATTGCAGAGATAATGTGATAAACAATCTGCAGTACATTCATTTTAAGGTAATGAATTAATGTTCTTAGGTATCGGTTGCACTTGCTATTAAACAAGCCCCCACGGCACAATGGGTCTAACTACTTCAACAATAAGAGTGACAAATCTAAATAATTTGCTAGTTTTCAATTATACTATTCACCTCAACTATTTCAGTTGAATTGCAATAATGGAATAATCTGAAGACAAGTTAACACCACGGTAAGTGCTAGGACATCAAGTAATATAATCACTAATTACTCAAAACCAGCAAATTGGTTATAAATTGTCACTATTATTTCGATCAGATCACAAAATCCTCATCGAGCATTGTTTTATCCCACATCTAATCATGTCAAGTGACCCAATACTAGTGATGAATTAAATCAAAGATAGACAGATGAAGACATTCACTAGTGTAACAAACTTGACAGATTGAAAATAGTGTTGAAGCTAACAGAAATACCCAAACCCGAGATATCACTCAAAGCTATCTAGAAGTAGCTTGGCTAAGCATGTCGAGGACGACGCCGCCCGAAAACCTATCGCCACCGCTTGAACCGTAATTATCCGACATGGTTCTGGAGATACAAAACCTCCTTCACGCCCGATGTTCACCACGAACGCGAAGCCGAGGATCATAGAATGCCGCACATGACACAGAACAAACTGAGACTGGCCAAGCACTTGAATGAACTCATGTCGCACCCAAACACAGCCAACAAAGGCTGCAAATCACAACACCTCAACACACCACCACTGCAGCACCTCTACCTCACGGGAGAGGCCTCAACAATGGTAAATCACTGCAAGACAATGGCTGTTTCTAGGCTCACCCTCACCGGCTCCACCCTCTTTGGAGCAAATACGACATAAACGATCGAGGCCGACGAAACGACGAGTTGTAGGAGGAGAGGACCTGACCGTGCTTACCACCACCGCCATAGCTCAAGGAGAAGAGTTTAGCGGTACCGATCCAATTAGATCAACATCAAAGTAATCGGTGGAGAAGGAAGAAGGTAAAAGATAGATGAGATAGTGATCTGATCTGAAGATGAGAGAGGAGCCCATCCGAGTATAAGAGGATGCAGATAAGGACGATGCCATCAACGGCCGCAACAAAACTTATCCCTTCTTCTCCCTTTCTTTATGGGAGATTGGATCATATACCTCCCTTAGTTGGGAAATTGAGGATTTACCTCCACATCTCAATGACATGTAGGGTCATCATAAGTCACCGACTCGTGGGCGGGAGGTAAATCCTCAATTTCCATCTAAATGGAGGTATATGATCAATTTTTCTTCTTTATGATGTCCAGGACCCACACTTCTCTCTCCCTTGTTTGTTTAATAAAGCAAACTGAAAATTTTCCAGAATGCCCTCTCGTAGAACACCATTCCTGCCGGAACGAGCAATGCTCCAAGGACGTAACTTTTTTGTTTGATAAGATGGAGTGAACAAATACAGGGTGTTGGACCGACATTCACAACAGTTATTCGCAATCCTTTGATGGTTTTGCCGTGGCAGTCCGAGATAGAGGCCATCTAGTGTGCTTTCATTTAGTTCGGTTGGGCCCAATATGTCCTGGAATCCTTATCCTTGGACTGCTGCGTGTGTGAATGTTATTGGCCGTGGTCAGCTTGTTGGGCACAAATCAATATATATATATATATATATATATATATATATATATATATATGACCCGATGCACATACCTACAATCAAACTATCAATAAAAAGGCAACTACATTTCAAATTTCAGTTCGAACTTGTTTGAACTAGTTAGTAAACTAGTTAAACTTGATATCCAAGAAATTTTAAAATTTTTCGCACACGATACATACCTATTTTTGACTTATGGTGCACGGGCACCAAGGAGCACTCGTTATTTTTACTATATATATATATATATATATATATATATATATATATATATATATATATATATATATATATATATATATATATATATATATATATATATATATATATATATATATATATATA
This sequence comes from Bonia amplexicaulis, assembly GCA_036346245.1. Taxonomy (NCBI): domain Eukaryota; kingdom Viridiplantae; phylum Streptophyta; class Magnoliopsida; order Poales; family Poaceae; genus Bonia; species Bonia amplexicaulis. The sequence goes on along the minus strand of CM070738.1, from coordinate 29,352,352 downwards.
TATATATATATATCTTTTTGGACCCAGTGCATAATGAGCCAGACAAACTAAACATTTTCACCTAATCGTGTCCTTCTCAATTGCACACCACAAATTTCTGGTTATCTTTCAAACAAATAAGTTGAGAGGAGAAAGTAACAAAATTATTGTTGTGCTAACTATCATTTTTTTTAAAAAAAAGTCACCTGTAACAAAAAGCAAACTTTCTGGTAATTAGATGTGCTTGGAGATGTGCCCATTACAACAACAGTGGAGCCACATACAACCTGTGGGTCATTTTTTTTTTTTGCAAAATAGTCTTATTGGCACAGATATATGCATGCAGGTTCATAAAATTCTGGATATTTTTGCAAGGTTGATCTCATAAGGTTTGAGTTCTGGATCCGCTACAACATCACACAATTCAATTAGGGAGTTTATAGCAGATTCGTGCCAAGCATCAATGTTTTACACTAGTTGCCTGGGTACTTTGTATGGGATCCGGCTTGCAGTTGGAATATTGTATCTTTTTTAGATAGATCAAGGTGGTTGATTAGCGACTTTTTGATGGTTAAAAGATGAAAAAGCCAATAAGCAATAGCATTTGGGAACAAAAATATCTGGCATCCACCGATACATGTTCTCTCTGGGCGACACGACAACAACACATCGACATCTTTTACTTTCTTATAGAACTGGTACAAGATTTTTCTATACATCTCATTAATCAAATTTCTTGCGATGGTTCTAGATTATATGGGCTGCCCTTTTAATTACAATTATAAGCAGCTACGAGTCCCGCTAAACCTAAATATTGCAATTTCTTGAAGAGACTTTTATCTATAACTGTAATCTGTTGTCAATTATGGATCAAATAAGTTTAATTATTTGTCAAAATCTAGGTATTTCTAGGGTTAGTTCTTTTGGAATTTTTGAAACTTATAGATTTTTACCCAAATACCAATAGGACAACATCGAGTAAAAAATCAAAGAGATGCAGTGAAGTACCTTTGTTTCCTTTTTCACTCCACGAGGTGGAGCATAGAGGTGCAGTGATGCAGCTAGAAGCAAACAGAGCCGAAGAACATTCTTCTGACAAAAAAATCAACCATACTCCTAACGTAGCTTCCTGGTCTGGGAGTATTCCGGAGACTTCCACATATGCTTGTAGAATTACAGCACGAACGAAGGGGAGTAAAAGCCGGATTTATCATTGTTGTACATGGTATTTATAAAATTAGTTATATGCGAGGCGATTACGAAATATCATTTCTGCCGTCTGATGGATGGGTAGCAGTGCCGACGAGGCGACGCGGCAGGGCCACCGACGGGGCGCTGTTGCCCCGCCAACAGACGGCAGTGCCACACCTGGGGGGGCAGATGATTAAACCGCTTAATTACCTAGACTAATTTTTGTTTTCTGTTTAGTATTTATTTGAATTTTAAATATATCAAATGAGATAAAAATTACAAAATTTATATACAGTCACCGGACTCAACGTACTTCGCAGTGTAATTTTTGAGTAATTTTATATATTATGAATGTTGCTCAAAAATTCATACAATTGTGATATTTGTACGAGTTTTTACATATAGTAAACGAGCTCGAAAAATTACAAAATTTTATATGAAACCTCCCGATATAGCCATAGTTATTGTGTAATTTTTTAAAAATTTATGTGGTCTGAATTTGTAACGTTTATTCTGGTTAATTTAATCATGAACTTAACGATGCTCGACATCTTTTCAAGTGGTCGACACGTGCTTCGTGCATGTGTCGGTCAATCGTGTAATATTTTCTTTCCCGCAACTGGTTCGCACAATTGTCACTCGTGTGTGTCGTGCCCCTCACGCACGCTCTCATTCGCACTAATGTCGTTATGTCCGTATCGTCCCCCCTCGTCCGCTCTCTCGTTTGCACATTTGTCAGTGTTACCATGCCGTCCCCCTCACCCGAAGTATTGTTCGTGACAATGGGTCCTCAATGTACGGGGTGATCGCACCAGGTTCACTTTTCGCTCGACCATAAATACGAACCTCTCGCAGTTCGTTGTTGCTCATCTCGGTCGCTCTTCGCAAAAACTCATTGTCACGGTCGTCGCTCAAAATTGGGAGTGTGTAACTCATTACTTCGAGAAGCCAGTGCATAGCTCAAAATTAGCAGTGCCGATTGCTTTTCCCGAAAGGCAGGTAATTTTTTTATCGTATGCTTTTGACGTTATTCCCGTAATCCTAGTCAATTAGTGCTATTTAGTTAATCGTGATTAATGTAGTTTGTATTCTGACGTAAGTAGGTCATAATAATTTAGACATAGTTTTACTATTTTTGTGTACATACAAGACCCATAATTTGTTATTGAATGGAAATATGTAATTAAGTAGTCGTAATTACTATAATGGCAATTAGCTAGGGGGTAAGTAATGAGTTAGTGTTAAGTAATTAAGTGGTAAGGATGACGGTAATGAATGGCTCGTCATTTTTTCTAATGAGTAATAAAATTATCGGTAATTAATGAAGTATTCGTATGTAGTTACATGCATGTAATCAACGACTTGTAGTATGTTGTTGTCATTATCAATCTTCACACTAATATTTTATCTGTCCCATTTGTTGCAAGGTACTTTCAAAATTAAGAGTGCGTGGCTAATTATTTAGAGAAGACGATGTATAACTCATTAAGGATGCAAGAAGGTCGATTGCTACTCCGAAGACAAGTATTTTTTTATAGCACGTTTTCGACGCTATTCTCGTAGCCCTAGCCATAATTACTGTTATTTAGCTAGTCATAACTAATGTACTATGTATTATAAAGTAAGTTTTACTATCATTATTAATCTTCGCACTAATATTTGGTTTGGCTTATGTATTGGAAGGTATGGTTTCTACCGAGCTTCTTGAACACTTGTATGATGAGAAACACCGTTGCCATTTATGGATGACGGTGACATGGTCGGCTCTTCGCCCTTCAAGCTGCGGGGATCCGTGGGTGCGGGCGGCGCTACGTCCCAACCCGGTGGGACACCATACTCACCCGCTAGGTTATCGCGACCAGCGAGTCCGTGACCATCGCAATCTCCGAAGTCGTCTGGCGTCGTAGTACTAGCCACCGATCATCCGTGCATTGTATCAACGAGGAGGTAACTTACGTACAAACCTACATTTTGTTTTCCTATTAGGCCTTGCATTCAACTAACATCATGGTGTTCTTCCGCCGCAGGTCTGTCACCGAGATGCATCACTTTTGACGTCCGCACCACCTGCACAGACTACCGCACCCCGTTCTTCATCTTCGCTGCACATTCGGGAGATATGAGATTCGCATTGTACATCCGAAATATTTATTATGACTAATATCATTTCATCTTGCAGCCTCCAATTCAACGTGGAGGTGACGACAAGTCCACCGATGAAGACACAGGTCTTCCAGATGTTTCCAGAGAGCACTATAGCGTCAGGGTTTGCAACAGACGCAAGATGAGCTCAGCGCTCATAGCATACCTAAGGTTTGGACACTTCGGTGGGCAGAGCTCCTCCGGCTTCGCTTCCACGTCGTATGGTCAAGGCGAGAGCTCCTTCGCACCACGAGTAGGGTTTCTAGAGTTTTTCATTCACGACATTATTATGGGCGGCTCGCAGTTTGGTATGTCTCAGCTGGAGGACTTCGACCTCACCGAACCCGACCTATTGGACCACCCACCGACCATCGAGCAAACGAACGGTCTCCATACCTTCTTCGACACGAGACGAACCTCCGGATGACCGTTGTATCCCACGGGACATGCTTGTGCTCAACGGAAGATAAGGCTACGTATGGGAAGGCGGGGCGTGGTGAGAAGGTAGCGATGGCTCGATGGGTAAGCCATATCGTATTCGATGTGATACATTTTTGTACTACTATAATAGCTTTTACTTGTACAAGTATTCCTAATGTATAGAATTGTAAAAAAATCGTGAAATATTCGTAAATTCATGATTAAATTAACCCCGAATAAACACTATAAATTTAGATCACATAAAAATTCTAAAAAATACACAATAATTATGATTATGTCGGAGGTTTCACATAAAATTTCGTAATTTTAGAGCTCGTTTTCTATGTGCAAAACTTCGTACAAATATAAAAATTGTATGAATTTTTTAGTAACATTCACAATGGATAAAACTACCCAAAAATTACACTGCGAAGTACGTTGAGTCAAAATACTATACATAGATTTTCATAATGTTTTTAGCTCATTTGATATATTTAAAACTTCAAACAAACACAAAGCAGAAAAAATAGGACATATGATTAACGGCATGTCGTCATCTGTACAAGTGGGGTAGCAGCTCACGCCAATGGCCCCGTCACCCACCGAACAATAGAAGTGATATTTCTATAAATACGTTCTATATATAGTTAGTTTTATAAATATCATTAACAACCATGCTAAATCCGATTTTTTCTGGAACGAAGGCCAACCATACGGTTCTACACTTCCACTACTGGGCTGAAAAGAGAAGCTCTGATCCAATGGTTGAACTGCCACCAGTGCGTCACCCCGTCCTATCGCCCATCAAAATCGAGGTGACCAAAATGCCGTATCCCAATCTCTGAACGTCACATCCAGCCTTTCGTTTGGATTAACATAACGGATTAGCTAACTTTAGAGCCTTTTCTATTTATATTTTAATAGTTTTTATTTTTATAATAACTAGCTTTCAAGAAGTATTTTTAAGATAAAATTTATAAGTTGATTATATTACACATCGTAACGACTTCATTTATATCGGTTAAAATCGTGCGTGAATTTACATTATTTCGCACTCTCTCACCGGACGCAGACTAAAAGCTATAAACCATAATAAAAATAGACCCTAATATCACCAGGTTATCCTACTTGAAATTAGTGAGGTTATCTTAATCTAAATTTTATGTGTGAAACTAATCTAATTAGTCTAAATTGCTATTTGACTAGATTAGGTAGGTTAGCTGTATATAGAAAAACAAAACTTAGGAGAGTTAGTTTCTAGCTTATTTTACTTTTTGGTTGGTTTACTTAATCATTGGTTAAGGAGGTTTAAAATCATTGATCGGGTTAAATTAATCATATTCCTAACCCGCACCTTCTAAACCCCCAATAAAACGCGATTTAACATGGAAAACTATGTATATAGTCCACCATAAAGAAAAGATGTAACTTAATTAAGAAACCGTCAATTATATAACAGATTTGAAAATTACTCCTCATACATAACAACATAAATGTGAATTCATATTATAAATTAGTCAATGACCGCTAAATCGTAGATATTAATGTTCCTATATGAACTTTAACTTTTATCAGATATCCATTTTGCTAATTTATTGAATATCTTTCCTATACCTGTCGAATATAAATAGAGAGTGGATATTGCTTTTCCCATATTATAACCTAAACCTATATTTTTTTTGAAATACGTATACGAATCGAATCTAGAGAATATAGGATTTTTTTCCTGAGTACAACGCTGGATCCGCGGATATTTATCCGCCCGTTGTCACCTCTATCACGTCCTCCACCCTCACAGGGCAAACCCGTCAATTCCACCACCCGCCGCTTCGCGCTTGTATTATTTATCCACCTCCTCTTCCCGGCTCTATCCCTACCTAGGGAGTAGGACACGGCCTGTCCCGTCTCCAACCCACTGCGACGAACACAGAAACAGCGACGAAAAATAAAATTATTTTGGGACAGAATAAAATTCGGTAGAATAATTCCGAAAACGAGGCGGAAATTAGAAACAAAGAGGTAGTGAGGGGGGAACACCCAAAAGTGGAAGGGGAAAATAAACGGGAAAAAGATTATTAATTAATTCGTGCTGTTAGGTAGTGAGGAAAAAGGAAGCGGCTCCCCGTCTCTTATATTACTGGGGATTCCGTCTCGGTTCGGCTCGGGCGGCGTCGTCTGAGGCGCAGGCTTCCTCTCCGCTCCCCGGCGGCCGATTCGCCCCCGCTTGATCGGGCCAGGTGCGTCCAGTCCTCCGTTTCTGCTTTTTTTTGGGGGATTTTTGTGATTTTTGGGGTTTGTGGTGGGAAACGGTGATCTATTCGAATTAGGGTAGATCTGGGTGGTGGACGGTTTGAGGCGGCGGGGTCTAGGGTTTGCAGCGCGTCGTGGTGGTGGGGGGTGCGATTTTGGTTCTGGGGATGATTAGTCTGCTGCTAATGATGTGACTGTTGACTTTGTGTTTGATTTTTTCCTCCTTGTTGATATGCTTGGGAATTCTACCCCATGTTGACTTGGTTCCATTTGGTTCGGATTTTCCCTTCAAGTTTGCTTAATCCGCAAGTGCTTAGAACTTAGAACAGGCAAACGGTATGCGATACTAGAAGTGCCTAGTTGCTAATAGAAACTGCGAAGAGCTTCTAGTAGTTGTTGTTGTGATTGGCAACTGCTGTTAGTGGATTGGTGTGGGATGTTCTAGAGGCGCATGTTTAGTGTGGGCGTGGTTGCTGATGGTGATGATGTTCTGTTTGCAGGCTAGGGACTCTTCTCTCTTAGGAGAGGATCCATGTCCAATTATCACGAAGACCACGTCGAAGACATGGAGGATGATTATGACATGGATGAGCCTGCTGATGACATGGGCGACGAGCACCAAGATCGCGGAGTTAGGGACCCCGATTCAGAGGGTGAGGAGTACGGCCAGTCGGTATGTCCGTTATTTTGTGTTGTTGCCTCACTGCATTTGGAATCAAGTCTATGCAACATTGTTTTTAAATGCAGTTCTTGTCGGGTTACTAGATTGTTATTCCACTGATAACTAGAACTACAACTGTAGGGCACTTGTATGCTGCTGATATGTTTTGGTTACTTAGCCCACATGCTACTTGTGGTGGTATACTAGATACTAAGCACGGAGTAGACAGTTAATCAGTTATATGACCCTATAAATGGCTTATGGGGGCATCGATTATGCGTTCTCTTATTTAGAGGGTTAACTGAATGCACGAAACGACAACAATTCTCACGCATCTTTTGTTGGCTGTTGAGACTTGGGAGCCTGATACAGTTCTCTCTTGTTTAGAGGGTTGTCTGAATCCATGAAGCTTGTCCTCTTACGTAGTTGCACAATGTCCTTTGTCTTCACCGTTCATCATCCCAATCTTTTGGTACTATCACCTCTCTTCCCATGATTTCTACCTGCTATGCTATGTAAATGCTTCCATTGTTTTGTCTAATCCGTCTTCCATTTCTAAATCACTGTTAGTTTGTTTTTAATTCTGGACATAGGATATAGAAAGCAGTTATTTTCCTTGCTCAGTTTTTAATATATAAACCAGCCTTGAACTTACCAATATAAGAGTTTCTGTAAATATGGTTTCTTTCTGAGTGGCAACTTGATCATTGTTTCAACTACATAAACCACGCTGCAATTCTCTAAATGGTTGTTTTTCCTTATCTGTTTAGCATCATAAGATCTCAGATACTTCGTCAGCGGATGCAAGAAAAGGAAAGGACATTCAAGGAATACCATGGGAGGGGCTAGCTATCACACGTGAAAAATACAGACAGACCAGATTAGAGCAGTACAAAAATTATGAGAATATGCCTAATTCTGGAGAAGCAGCAGCAAAGGTGTGTCTTTTAGAAAGTTCAGTTCATGCAAAATTTTCGGTCTGCATGTGGTTAACAGTTGACACTTGTCATAAACAGGAATGCAAACCAACTGAGAAAGGCGGAATGTATTATGAATTCAGACAAAATACTAGATCAGTAAAATCGACTATCCTACATTTTCAGGTGGGTTCATTCTGCCTTCCTTTCCCAACTTCATGATAATATTAATACGCTGTCGTATAATTATCAGCTGCAATTGTTTAGATATCTTTTTGATAGGTGGTATCAAATTTCTGGGCGTTCTCTCATAAGTTACTTTGTCAGATGTAACCGAACCAGCTTCAGACTTATTAAGTTACTTTGTCAGTCAACTTTCATCCTGATCTTTTGCCTTCATAATTTTTGCTGTACCATTTCCTTGAATATAAAAAAATCAAAGAATTAATTAGGTGCGAAGTTGCTAAGCATAACTCCATATTTCTTTGAGTGTGTCTATTTCAGTAACTATGTCGTGTTTGATTGCAAATTCTTACTGCTAATTTGAAGAAAACTTTGCATCAATGCTTTTATCTGTATTAGCTTCTCGGATTTGTAAAAGTTAATTTGAATTAAATGTTTTGAAACATGTAACTATTGTGTAAACTTTGCATGGATAGTGAAATGTATTCCTATGTCAAAAAAAAGAGAGCAAGGTGTTCCTGCTTAGTCTCTTGTCTAAAAATAAGGATTGGTGTTGGTTCTTGTATCTTTGGGACTAATTTAAGTTTGCATTGCCTGTTTGGAGAAACTTTTATTGTAATGGTTCAACATGTTCAGGGATATCTGCAGGTCCTGATTATGTGGTTCTGCCAATAATCTCTTGTCAGTGAGTAAACTATGATGTTGCTGTGTTTGAGCTCATCATTTGCAGTCGATCTCAAATTCTTAATTGATGTTCCTCCTCTCTTCTGTATGATTTTTATCTGCAAATGTGGATAGTGAAATAATTAACCTGAACTATGCCTGCAGCTGAGAAATTTAGTATGGTCTACATCCAAGCATGACGTCTACCTAATGTCACATTACTCAGTTCTTCACTGGTCGGCATTGAGTAATGTGGATACTGAACTTATGAATGTCCAAGGACATGTGGCACCAAGGGAGGTATGATAAATTATTCTAATTTCTTTTCTGCCTAAATTTCCCCTTCCTCTGCAGCTTCTCTAGTTATTCTTCTGTTAAAGTTTATGGATCTCTTGTTACAGAAGCACCCAGGAAGTTTATTAGAAGGTTTTTCCCAGACTCAAGTTAGTACCTTGGCGGTCAAGGACAATTTGCTGGTAGCAGGCGGATTTCAAGGAGAGTTAATCTGCAAGGTAAGTTATCCGGACTGATTCAAATCCTTTTGAATCCAACCCACTGCTGTGCTATCTATTGGCATAGTGTTCTAGCTATATGACGATTGACAAGTTTCCACTACTTGTGATGTTTGCATGCATCAATATCGTTCTTTTACTGGATGCTCACCTAGATCCTAGTGCACTATCGATCATGGTTATTAAGGCGGTGCGGCGAGGCGTGGCGACTCACTACCTTCACACAACAATATTGTTTATGGCGCGCGGCGTGGCGACGCCATACACATAAGTAGCCACAACAATATTGGACTTAGGAGGCCTAAAGAAGAAATATAAAGCGAGAAGGACTTTATTACAATTTCGAAAATAAGAGGCTAAATTGCAAAATGTCAAAACCCTCATAACCGGCATGGGGCGCCGCCGCCGGTATTCTTTGCCCCCGCCTCTCCTCTCGCTCGCTCGGCATTCTTCGCCCTCTCTCTCTCTCCCTTCCCCATCTCCACCTCCCGTGGCCGGCGAGGTGAGCCAACTTCGCCGACGGCCACTCCCTCTTCGCCGCCACTCTCCGCCCCCAAGCGGCAGCCGCGGAGAAGACTCGTCGCAATGGTGAGGCGGCGCCACAGCGGATCCGGCTGCGGCGACGGCGGAGGTAGTGGATCGAGCGGCGGCCACAGCGGATCTGGCTACGGTGATGGCGGAGGCAGTGGGTCCGGCAGCGACGACGGCGGATACGGCGCACCTCCATGTCGTTCGGATGGCATAGAGCCTCCGATTCGCCCGCAGCGATATGGCGACGAGATATCGCCGATATCTCGATGCCTTAATAACCATGCTATCGATTCTAACCCCCTGGAATTATCTCTTATGAAATTGGGAATGTTATGGTGAGATGTGCATGGTAGACTAACACAATCACTGGTTTTGCCCTACTTGAATAAACTGACCAATGTTATGCAAATTTTGCTGAAAATAAGCAAATAACTAACTGATGCGTGTTGTTGTGCATGTATTCACATGCTTAATCTGTTTATGAACACTCAATACTGATCTTTTGTTGATGTGAAATGCAGCACCTTGATCGAGAAGGAATAAGCTTTTGCTGTCGAACAACATATGATGATAATGCTATTACTAATGCGGTTGAGATATTCAATACTTCTAGGTAACATCCTATCCCTGTTATTAAAGATGCAACCTTGTTGAACGTATGTTCATGTCAGTTCTGGTTATTTTCTCAGTGGCGCTGTTCACTTCATGGCATCGAATAATGACTCTGGTGTAAGAGACTATGACATGGAGAGATTCCAGCTCTGCAAGCATTTTCAGTTTGGCTGGCCAGTGAACGTAAGTCCCTTTGGTTATTCCTGTTTCTTTTTTTTTTCTTGTGTTATGGTTGGAAACTTGGAACATATCGTTTGCAGTTTGTACTAGGGATGCATCGATTTTTCCCCGTTTTGGTACATATGGTTGTAGTCTTGTTTCCTTGTTCGTTTCCTTATGCTTTTTACAATGATCTTATTGTCATGTTAGGTACCTTGCTGTTTGCAAACCTAGTACTATTAAGGTACAATTTATGATGGAATTAAAGAGCAAAATGGAGTGTTTAACATTTATATTGCTATAGCTGACGACACTATACTGTTCTGTACAGTCTTCTGAATATGGTGGATAAAGAAAAGTTGGTATTGCATATTTTGCAGTTGGCACCTTACAAGATAATCTACGCAGTTGCCAACTATAGAACCCTTTCCTTTCCTTTTTCCCATCACTGCCTTTTGACATAGTACTGATAGTAGATGGATCCAACATCAGTGTTGCACATGATATGTATGCATCAGAATCAATGGAATGCTTCAAATGTTTATATTGCTGTACTCTGGCCTTACTTTGTATTGTTATTTTGTTCATGCAGCATACATCACTGAGTCCTGACAGAAAGCTTGTTGTTATTGTGGGGGACGATCCCAATGGTTTACTTATTGATGCCAATTCAGGAAAGGTATACAAGCACATGCAAACCCAGGCATAAAATATCATATAGATGCTAACCAAGCTCTGATCAATATTTCACATTAAAGTGCTGATATGATGTGTGATTAAGTGGGTACACTATTTTGTTTCTGGATGCAGACTCTTCATTCCATGAAAGGCCATTGGGATTACTCATTTGCATCAGCTTGGAGCCCTGACGGCCAAACATTTGCTACTGGCAACCAAGACAAGACATGCCGAATTTGGGATGTGAGGAATCTCTCAAAATCCGTCCATGTATTGAGGGGCAACCTTGGAGCCATTAGATCAATCCGCTTCACGTCAGATGGGCAGTTCATGTCAATGGCGGAACCAGCAGACTTTGTCCACATCTTCGACGTCGGGAGTGATTACAACAAAAGGCAAGAGCTGGACTTCTTTGGTGAGATATCTGGCATGTCTTTCAGCCCGGACACTGACATGCTTTTTGTCGGGGTATGGGATAGAACGTATGGCAGCCTCCTCCAGTTTGGCCGTCTGTATAACTACTCGTATCTTGACTCGCTGTTTTGAGGCTGTGCCTCAGCTGCGCCGAATCTTGTCAGCATAAATTAGGTATCCTCAAATCAGAATTTTAAGTTGACATGGTAATTCAATTAATAAATCATGTATCCTGCTGTATGTGTATATAAAGAAATGTACAGATGCCTATAGCCTGTGTCGGGGGTAGGGCGCAGATCATATGTTAGATTCCAGTGAGTTGTATGGCCTGCTAAGACTCCAGAGGAGTGATGATGTGAACCTTCAGATGGATGATGCTGTGACTTGTGATGAGTTGAACGGCCTCTTCACCTGCCCTATCAGTGCCAACTAGTTCGCTCTTTGTATTTTCTGGGCAGAAGGTGTGCTCTGTTTGCCTTTGATTTGCTCGGATGAGATGATGCAAGTATTCCTTTATTCGGTGTGGCTAGACCAATTTTATCGTATTTTTCGCGAGGAATTTTGTGTTATGTTTTGACTGCATGGGTACTCTGTTCTTCTTGTGGTGCTATTTTAGATGTATTTTTACAAGCAATGTATGAATTTGAAAGATTGCCTTCCATATAATTTTGTTTTACTACGTCATGCATACTGATGGCATCTAACTCTACTCATTGAAGGATTTTGAATTTCATGAGCTAGAGGAGGTGCTTCAATATTATCCCCATGGTTATCATGGGGTTGACAAGGAAGGAAGGCCTGTCTATATCGAGCTGCTTGGGAAAGTTGAGCCTAATAAGCTTGTGCAAATTACAACAGTGGAACGCTATATTAAGTACCATGTACAAGAGTTTGAGAAAGCATTCCGCGAGAAATTTCCTGCATGCTCAATTGCTGCTAAAAGGCATGTAGATACAACAACTACAATATTGGATGTCCATGGTGTGGTATGTTCATCGCCTTTCACCTAAATATGCTTTCTTCATGCCAGTAATTTTTGTCTTGAAAGAGATATAATAAAATTGGCAAACAAGGGCATTCCTTGCTTGTCTTCAAAATAACATTCCTTTGAAATTATTATTTTTTGTTGAGAAACCTTCCATTGAAATTATTTGTTATGCTTACAAGGTGTACCATATAGTGCAGTTATCAGAAGTCAAAGATAGTGTTTTCTGTCATCAAATACAAATTTCTCATAAAACAATTTTCTAAGGTAAACCCGGTATTCTGGCTGAACTAACAATTCTTAGGGTATCTGATCTATTAAAAATGCGACAATTGTGAAACTGTACAAGCTTGCAGAATAACTTTTCATCATTGATGATACAATACACTGTAAAAACATAGGGAAAATATCCTTTGTAGGACTGATTTGGGAAACATTTAAAAACATTCTAGTAATTAAATCAACTAGGATGTTTGGGCACAGTAGATCCTTGGAGGTTAGGGAGAAAAAAACACAAATATATGTTGTTTTTCCAGTCCCCTTAGTTTAGTTCCACATTAGAGGTTGAGAATCTTGGTCCTCTATCCAAACGAAATCTGTACAGTGGATTTGTTCTAATACTTCAGTTGCATTTCCAAAGGGTTTGGGATGAATCCACCCTATCAAAAACAAAAACGCCATCAGTAGAGTTGTAGATGTTCAATTTCCTCAAAACTATTGATATTGGTGGAATTGCTTTGGTTCAGTAGCTCTGCTATTGTAATCCTTAACTATATGCATATATGAATCAGGAGAGTTTTTTTTGGGGGTAACAGAACTTTTTCTTCAAACTATATCGTTACAAGTGTTGTTTAACATCTTAGTGCCGTCTGCACAATTGGTGAAAATGACATATGTAAGATGCTGGTGGTTTTGTTCTTTTTCTTATGAATAGGGCTGGAAGAACTTTAGCAAGATTGCGAGGGATTTGGTGCGTTGTATGCAGAAAATAGATGGTGACTATTATCCTGAGGTAAGTCTTACCGATGAAATATAGGCCTGTTTTTCATCCATACTGATTACCAAGCATGACCTAAATTATGCAGACATTGCATCAAATGTTCATTGTAAATGCTGGACCTGGTTTCAAACTGATCTGGAGCACTGTGAAGGGACTTCTTGACCCCAAAACTTCATCGAAAATCCATGTACAAACTTTTGCAAGCTTTCCAAGTTTACTTTCCATGTTGTGATCTTTGTGTGGCTTACATCTACTCTTCAATTACAGGTTCTAGGAACAAAATACCAAAACAGGCTTCTCGAAGCTATTGACGCAAGGTTGGTGATTGCAACCTTATATGTTGTTTGGATTCTTTAGTGTAAGATTTATGGTGTGCCTGCTGTGCAAGGCTTACCAACATATATCTGCAGCCAATTACCAGAGTTTTTTGGTGGTTCATGCACATGCTCTAACCAGGGAGGATGCCTGAGGTCCAACAAAGGCCCTTGGAGTGATCCTTTAATTATGAAGGTAAATTTCTGAATCTGCTGGTGCTCTCTCACCATATCATATTCCTTGTGGTAGAGCAGGACAATTAACTGTCTGCCTCAGCTGTTGATGAACTTATTCCCAATTGTAGCTTGTACATAGCATGGAATCATCTGCTCCAAGGGAAATTGCTCAAGTATCTGATATAGAAGAAACAATTACAGGCTCTATAAGATTGCGTGCACTCAAGGTAAGATTACCAAATATCCATTCTGCGAGCTGTCGTATGCTCAATCAGTCAAATCTATTCTTTCCAGTTTTGACGTTTTATGTCCTGCTTCTTTCAGTTACCAGAAAGAATTAGTGATACATCAAATGCTGAATCAGGTTCAGATGTTGATGATCTTGGATCCCCTGTAGCACCTGTAGATGTTGAATATCATAGTTTGGCTCCAGTTCGTGAGGAGGTAAATTCTTGTTCCTTTAGTTCTGCCATTATTTAAGAAGTTCCATCCATTTGCTCTGCAACTACTAGTTTGTATTTTTAGATGGACATAAGATAATAGCTGATATGTTCCTTTTGGCTTCCACATGCCTAAATGTTAGACTGTTGCTGGGCATATTGAGCATCATACATCACACAATGGCATTCCATAATAAACTTTGCCTTGTACTTATGTAGGCCAGGGAATCAGGGTCAACAACATACAGCGGTTCTGATAATCGGTCACTTTTGGTGAATACAGTTGTTGAGTCCAATAAAAGATATAACCCTGCTGGAAATGTATTAGGGCAGTACAACACACGACAAAATTCCTTGATAAATAGAGTTTCGCCTGAGCCAGGTATCTAATCAGAATCTGCACGCATGAATCCATCTCTCTACAAAAAAAATCATTATGCGCTGTTAATATTTCAAGTCAGTTGTCTCACCAAGGCGGAGTCCCTCTGATACTTAAAATTGTGAGCTGAAACTAGCAGGTCGAGTCCCGAATAATGGCGAAGGAAATGCAGATGGTGGGATTTTGAAATATTTTTCAAGAAAAGTTGTTGCTGTAATTCTCAAAGTACTCTCTCTTTTGCGTTTTTTCGTTCGCCGTCGACAACAGTTGGAAAATGTTCATCCACATACTGCAGCCTTGCCCAGTAATCAAGCAGATCTTCAGATAGTTAAGGAAGACCGCGTAAATCCTTGTCTGGAGCGACTTGAAAGACTTGAGTCAATGTTTAATCAGCTCAGCAGAAAGCCTCCAGAGATCCCACAGGATAAGGATCGTGCTATACGAGATTCTTTTGACAGAATAAAATCCATTGAATTTGATCTGGAGAAGACAAAGAAGGTATTTATCTACCCGTGTTACATACCTTATGGCGCTTACAGTTCTTTGGGGCTTTAATGTTAGAACTGTATCATACTTTTTACCACAAAAAGTGTTTTGTACCTTGATAAAAATCTATGTTCTGCCAAACTTTTCAGGCAAAATTTTGAACTACGTAGGTTGAATTAATAATTTAAAATATGAAAATGTTGCTTTATTCATTGAAATATGAAGGGTTGTGAGTTGTGACACAACTGAAACTTTTGAGCACTAGTCCAAAAAGAACTGCAATCACTGTGCTAATCAAACCTTTACAAGTTAATTATCGAGCATAAAAAATGGATGCATGTTATCTAAATTCAAAAGTTTACTATGAGATGTCTCTTCAAGGAGACGAGGACCACTTGATACTTGATTAACACCTCTTAAAATTGCACTTTGTGACTATCGTGGGGCCATTGGTTATGAAATTGCAGGGCATCTTGATTCAAAATGTGTAGGCTTACAATCATCCTAACATACTATAACTACACCCTACTATGGGCAGAGTTGATACTCAAGTCATAATTCATCATCTATATGTTCATTGTTTTTCACAATTAAACTGACAATATTGTGGTCTTGTATTTCGTATATTTATATGCAGTGCTTTTTGGATCTGTTCTTCCAGGTAGTGCATGCAACAGTGATAAAACAAATGCAGATGGCTGAGACATTGGAAGCTGTGAAAGAGTCTGATCTTAGGGTGAGCAATAACATATTACATAATTGTAATTGCAAGATTGCCGACATTTGAGTATTCCAGTGACAGTTATTTATCAATTGAAAATAATAGTGCATTGGGGTCTAAAAGTGACATATGTCAGTGTTAGACTTGCCTCTATGGGAACATATGTACTATGCATATGGTTCAAGTTATTTCTGCCTGAATTATAACATAGAATTCTATAAATTATATTATGTTAACTTATTCTGCTTCTTATATTAGCCTCATGTTTTTTCTTGTTTGGTGCAGAGAAGGAAATTTTGTACATAATAAACTTGGCAGCAATGTACAGGAACAAGAAAAGAAGGGTCGGCGGCTAACTAATGTCTGATTTCCAACAGGAAACTAAACCGCATTGCTTTGTATATGGTTGCCCTCTCTCGGCTCTCGCTTTTTTGGTCTATCAAAGAGATGAGCGATGCTTATGTTAATAAGAACAGATGGTGACCCGAGAGTCCGAGACTAACTGAGATGGTCAAGAAGAACGTCCTGGAAGATCACTGAACATAGTCCAAGCTTACAGACCAAAATAAATCTTAAAAGAGCCCAATACAGCTTATTCAGTCCATGTTTCTATTTATGTCCCTTTCAGCCTCCTGATCTGCCGTATGTATTTCAATGCTTTTGTGCATTTTTTCCAGAACAGTTGAGGCTTAACTCCCATAATTCATACAATTTTTTGGTTGAGATCATCAATACATGTATCAGTTTTTTTTTCACTTTACCCTTCAATTGTAAAGTATAAGCTTCTGATTTAAACTTGCCTGATGCTGCAACAAACTAAATAAGTAGGACATGGTGTTGCAACACTTTTCCATTAGGTGAAATAGCCGCAAATTGCATTCTGCCTTCATTTTTGGTTTTTTTGTTGACTTTTGATTTGACTTCTTCAGAATCTGAAACAAATAGAGCGATTTCTCTAAACAGTTTCTTAAATATGCTTCTTCAAATAGCTTCTTAAGCCTAAAATTGTGTGTGTTATCTGTATCGGTGTTTTTGTCATCTGTCGTCGTCTCGAAAAACGTAAATGAAAACCATCAACTATAGCTAAAAGTCATGTAACCGAAAAAAACATGATAGCTTTGCTTTGTATACTGCTATTCTTTGTTTTGTCACAAGCAAAACAAAAATCTCGACAAGAATAGAAAGTGGGTATGTTCTTTTCGGATCAAGTCGGCTTTTGACTTTTGCTATAAGACCTAACTTTCAAACGATGTATTTTATAAGATAGAGTTTACAAGTTAATTGTAGTACATCTTAAAAATCCAACATCTGTATCAATCAAAATCGCAAACGAGTATCTCTTTCTCTATAATCTCTGTTGCAAACAACTAAAATTTAAAAGTTTCACCACAAGCATGCAACTGTGCCAAAGCAGGCCAAGTGTTCGGGATAGGCTTTGCCACATCCTGTTTGATAAATAAAGGACATTGTCTTTTATTGACCACCGTTGTTGATTGATGCTAAGTTTCATTGGTGGATCGCATGTTGAGAAGTGATATTCTTGTGTGGCGTGAGCTGTGTGGCACTTGAGGATGCATCGAACTTAGCTGGCAACCCGTTCTTGCAGGTGAGGTAAGTTTGTTACAAATATGCTACAGCCAAATGGGTAATGTATCCAGTGCACTCATCTATGACGGTGTACTCATACACTTAGCTCATATCAGCCATTCAATCTCTATTTGACGTCTCATATCAATGTATGTCATTTTTCACAAAAAAAATCCATCCGCCACTCTTGTTGGATTTGCAAATGCCCCGAGCCATCCCTTCACCCTCCTCTCTCGGACTGCCGCCTTGCCGCTCCTCCTCCTCCCGAACCGCCTCGAGGCGTCGCCTCTTCTCCAACCACCCTCCTCGCCTCCTCCTCCGCCGCCTCCTCGCATGACCTCCTCACTGTGGCCGTGATCGAAGGCAGTTGTGGGCGGTGGAGGCCGTGGTCGAAGGCAGCCATGATCATAGTCGAAGGCGGCTGTGGTCGTGGTGGGCGTGGTAGTGGTGGACGTGGTCATGGTGGATGTTGTTGAAGGCGGATGTGGTCGTGGCGGCCGTAGTGGTAGTGGAGAGGAGGAGGGGTGGCGGCTCAGGGCGGAGGTGGGCGGCGATAAGAGGCGGTGCGGAGAGAGGAAGGGCGAAAGGGATGGCTCGGGAGGCGACGGGGCAGGTTTTTGCGAAAAGTGACGTATATTAATATAGGACGTTGGATGGAGATCGGACGATTGATATGAGCTAAGGGAAGATTTGATAATTTGCCTCATCTTTCTTTGCCACCTGATAAAATGTCTCGTGATGTCTCACTGGCATGAGGAGCCAGGACCCACATGTCAATGAAACATTACTTGTCATTTCAATGAAAGATAAGACAAATCATCAATTCATCCTTTCTATTATTACTGGTCCATTCCTCTCTCTTTCTACACATACAAGGCGAAATCGATGATTGCCGAATCGCCATTTCTGATTCGACCGATGAAGATCAAAGAACATGAAGTCTTCAAAGAAAAGAAAAGAACTTCAAAGAAAAGAAAAGAACAAGACCAAGAAACAAAATCTTAGTAGTAAAAAAACGGAAAAATTGCTCCCTTGCCTCAAAGTTTAATGGCGTTTGCTCAAATGCCCCATGATGTCTCACTGACATGCGGGTCCAGAGTCTACATGTCAGTGAGATATCATGCAAGCGTTAAGAACGCCATTAAACTGAGATCATGAGCAAATCCCTAAAAACACACAAGACAAGCGTCGTCTTGGCCGCTGCTTTCCCTTCTTTTCTCCCGTCTCTGTCCTGTGCAACGTAGCTCGCTCACAGAAAGACCAGCGAAGACGTTGAGGCGCGCATGTGGGCGGCGACTCCCCTGCGCGGACCATCTCCATCACCGTCCTCCTAGATCCAAGAAGCTCCGCGACTTCCATTCCCCCTAGAACCACCCTTCCGTTGAGAAACTTGCAGCAGCGAGTACAGTTCTTGCGTTGCGCTGGGAGGAGACGCGATGGCTGTGGATCGTGGGGTGTTGTTCCTCTTCTTGGCCGCTTCCCTGGTCGGATTCGCCTCCGCGTCTCTCTTCCTGTCCGGTCCGTGCGTGTTCTTGTTGCGGTGTTCTTGCTGCGTCGCTTGCTTGCGGCTTCTGATGAGTTCGTTTTGTTTTCTGCTGCTTGAACAGACAGCGTGTTCCAGGCGAGCACCGGATCTACGGGGAGGAGCTTGCTGCAGGCCAAGAAGAGTACGTTTCCTCCTCCTCCTCGCTCAGTTCTACCCTTTAAGCTGGTGATGGATTCGAGATAGGTGTAGGGTAGGAGGGATTTGATCTGAAATCGAACTAGATGACAGAAGGTTGGGCTGGAAGTTGATGCCGTTAGATACTCCACTTAGATGCACGGAGTAAATTCCCTGATCCATCCTACGCTCAAGAAAAAAAATGCGTGCCAGTAGTTTAGATATCGCGTCGTCGGATCGGGGTAGCATCAAGGATTGGTGGTGACTTGATGAGGCTTGGATTGATTTTACCATTGTTACTGTAGACGAAAAGAATAAGGGATTGATGAATAAAGATTGATGGAGCACTTTGATGATCCAGTTAGATGACTATAATGAGGAACTGGGGTGCTACTATGAATTGAACAGAGGGACGGGGGCTATAGCTCTCCGATGATGTAGATATATACTACATGCACATGCTTGTTAACTGGAGTTACTGGATAATGGGAGACATTTCATTCACAAAATGGCAACTCATTAAGACATTAGAGATCAACTTCCTGATGGAGTTTACATGCATTTAGTGTTGAGAGTTGAGACTAGAGGGGCTGATGCGGAGTTTCTGGACTTGGAAAACAGAGTTCAATGATGGAAATTACAAACCATTATTCAGTAGTAAAAGTTAGGATTTTATGGTTCTCTTTAAATTCGAAATTCCAAACATGAAGAGCGATCAACCTGAAATTAACTGAGCTTCACTTGCTTCTACTCGATACTAAGATGTCCATCCTTACATAGAGAGTGGCCCCGCTTATTTTGACTTGAGCTTTTGGTTTCTGACTTATTTTTTACTATTTCTAAATTTCGTCTTTTTCTGACTTTTTAGCTTTTTGAGCTTTTTTGCCGGTTTTTTTTCGTATTCGTTTTCATTGTCCGTGATGGACTAACATGTTTTTTCTATTTTTAAATTTAGTTACGTCAAATAAGCTACCATCGATTCTGATGTAATTTCACCACTACATTGCAATTTCAGCCATAAGCTAGTTTATTTCAGCCCAATCGAGTGGAAAATAAATAAGCTTATAAGCTAATAGTGGAAAGGTCTCTGTCGAGCTTGTGATGGTGAAGCAGGGACTTGTAAGACGTGCAATGTCCAGATAGTGAAGCCTGTACTTCGTTATTCCATTAGAAATGTGATCATAGAAAAAATTCTACATGGTAACCGAAAGCCAATTAGGTGTGTTGGTCCTAGCTGCAAAACAACCAAACTCTTCGAGGCAGCCCCTAATTACATATTTTGGTACCTTCGATTCACTGAACAATGCATACATATTGCCGACACTGTGTACCAAGTCACATCAAGATAGAGGTTAAGTCATCACTCTAATATACCTCTTGCCATGTTCAACCTTCATCTGATATACTTCTTCTGTTTATTCCTACCTATGCTTATCAGATTGCCCTATGAATTTTGAGTTCCAAAACTACACAATCATCACAAGCAAGTGCAAAGGGCCACAATATCCTGCTAAGCAATGCTGCGATGCTTTCAAGGAATTTGCATGCCCGTATCGTACGTATATCAATGACGAGAGCAATGACTGTGCATCCACAATGTTCAGCTACATCAACCTGTATGGCAAGTACCCACCAGGCCTGTTTGCTAGCGAGTGCCGAGAAGGCAAGCAAGGGCTTTATTGCGAAGGCGTCGTCCAGAAAGACAGTGGCGCTGCAAGTGGTGGCCCACAAACTCAAATCAGCTTCATTGCTTTGATTACGCTCATGTGTGACTAGCAGCATTGTTGTTCCATTGAATGATACCTTCCATTTCTCCAAAGATGGTGTGTTGTAACAGATAAGGCTTGAATTCATTTGCTGCTCCTTGAGGCGCTCTTGGTGTAAAATCTGTTGTAAGTTATGTCTGGTTACATATTCTCTAGAATCTCACCTGTTGATTGCCAACTTAGAACTCACCCTTTGTTGTTGTATTGTTACTGTTATATTGCATTATGTCTCATTCATGTGGCTAACTTATGTTAGTATATAAAAATTATATTCCATGCAAACATTTTCCTTTTAAAAAAAAACAAGAACCTTACCTCTCATTGGTGCAAAATATATTGCAAAACATTGCCTTTGGACCCCATTTGCAGGAATCTCGCAGGAAACAGTTCAATTTGTTGATATAAATGCAGTTTCAGAAATAAATTACTAGTACTTCTAGAATTATAATTGAATTTAATAGCATAATTCTAACAGCAAAGATACAACAACAGCCCAACTAAAATGTTTATTAAAACATGAAATTTCCTCAAGTCATATAAACAAGATATTATACTGATCATTGCAGAGATAATGTGATAAACAATCTGCAGTACATTCATTTTAAGGTAATGAATTAATGTTCTTAGGTATCGGTTGCACTTGCTATTAAACAAGCCCCCACGGCACAATGGGTCTAACTACTTCAACAATAAGAGTGACAAATCTAAATAATTTGCTAGTTTTCAATTATACTATTCACCTCAACTATTTCAGTTGAATTGCAATAATGGAATAATCTGAAGACAAGTTAACACCACGGTAAGTGCTAGGACATCAAGTAATATAATCACTAATTACTCAAAACCAGCAAATTGGTTATAAATTGTCACTATTATTTCGATCAGATCACAAAATCCTCATCGAGCATTGTTTTATCCCACATCTAATCATGTCAAGTGACCCAATACTAGTGATGAATTAAATCAAAGATAGACAGATGAAGACATTCACTAGTGTAACAAACTTGACAGATTGAAAATAGCTGTTGAAGCTAACAGAAATACCCAAACCCGAGATATCACTCAAAGCTATCTAGAAGTAGCTTGGCTAAGCATGTCGAGGACGACGTCGGCCCAGAAAACCTATCGCCACCGCTTGAACCGTAATTATCCGACATGGTTCTCGGAGATACAAAACCTCCTTCACGCTCTGATGTTCACCACGAACGCGAAGCCGAGGATCATAGAATGCCGCACATGACACAGAACAAACTGAGACTGGCCAAGCACTTGAATGAACTCATGTCGCACCCAAACACAGCCAACAAAGGCTGCAAATCACAACACCTCAACACACCACCACTGCAGCACCTCTACCTCACGGGAGAGGCCTCAACAATTGGTAAATCACCGGCACAACTGCTGTCTAGGCCCAGCCCTCACTGGCTCCACCCCTCTTTGGAGCAGCGCTGACATAAACGATCGAGGCCGACGAAACGACAGAGTTGTAGGAGGAGAGGACCGGACCGTGCTTACCACCACCGTCATAGCTCAAGGAGAAGAGTTTAGCAGCAGCCGATCCAATTAGATCAACATCAAAGTAATCGGTGGAGAAGGAAGAAGGTAAAAGATAGATGAGATAGTGATCTGATCTGAAGATGAGAGAGGAGCCCATCCGAGTATAAGAGGATGCAGATAAGGACGATGCCATCAACGGCCGCAACAAAACTTATCCCTTCTTCTCCCTTTCTTTATGGGGAGATTGGATCATATACCCTCCCTTTAGTTGGGAAATTGAGGATTTACCCTCCACATCTCAATGACATGTAGGGTCATCATAAGTCACTGACTCGTGGGCCAGGAGGGTAAATCCTCAATTTCCATCTAAATGGAGGGTATATGATCAATTTTTTCTTCTTTATGATGTCCAGGACCCACACTTCTCTCTCCCTTGTTTGTTTAATAAAGCAAACTGAAAATTTTCCAGAATGCCCTCTCGTAGAACACCATTCCTGCCGGAACGAGCAATGCTCCAAGGACGTAACTTTTTTGTTTGATAAGATGGAGTGAACAAATACAGGGTGTTGGACCGACATTCACAACAGTTATTCGCAATCCTTTGATGGTTTTGCCGTGGCAGTCCGAGATAGAGGCCATCTAGTGTGCTTTCATTTAGTTCGGTTGGGCCCAATATGTCCTGGAATCCTTATCCTTGGACTGCTGCGTGTGTGAATGTTATTGGCCGTGGTCAGCTTGTTGGGCACAAATCAATATATATATATATATATATATATATATATATATATATATATGACCCTGATGCACATACCTACAATCAAACTATCAATAAAAAGGCAACTACATTTCAAATTTCAGTTCGAACTTGTTTGAACTAGTTAGTAAACTAGTTAAACTTGATATCCAAGAAATTTTAAAATTTTTCGCACACGATACATACCTATTTTTGACTTATGGTGCACGGGCACCAAGGAGCACTCGTTATTTTACTATATATATATATATATATATATATATATATATATATATATATATATATATATATATATATATATATATATATATATATATATATATATATATATATATATATATATATATATATATATATATCTGTTTTTGGACCCAGTGCATAATGAGCCAGACAAACTAAACATTTTCACCTAATCGTGTCCTTCTCAATTGCACACCACAAATTTCTGGTTATCTTTCAAACAAATAAGTTGAGAGGAGAAAGTAACAAAATTATTGTTGTGCTAACTATCATTTTTTTTAAAAAAAAGTCACCTGTAACAAAAAGCAAACTTTCTGGTAATTAGATGTGCTTGGAGATGTGCCCATTACAACAACAGTGGAGCCACATACAACCTGTGGGTCATTTTTTTTTTGCAAAATAGTCTTATTGGCACAGATATATGCATGCAGGTTCATAAAATTCTGGATATTTTGCAAGGTTGATCTCATAAGGTTTGAGTTCTGGATCCGCTACAACATCACACAATTCAATTAGGGAGTTTATAGCAGATTCGTGCCAAGCATCAATGTTTTACACTAGTTGCCTGGGTACTTTGTATGGGATCCGGCTTGCAGTTGGAATATTGTATCTTTTTTAGATAGATCAAGGTGGTTGATTAGCGACTTTTTGATGGTTAAAAGATGAAAAAGCCAATAAGCAATAGCATTTGGGAACAAAAATATCTGGCATCCACCGATACATGTTCTCTCTGGGCGACACGACAACAACACATCGACATCTTTTACTTTCTTATAGAACTGGTACAAGATTTTCTATACATCTCATTAATCAAATTTCTTGCGATGGTTCTAGATTATATGGGCTGCCCTTTTAATTACAATTATAAGCAGCTACGAGTCCCGCTAAACCTAAATATTGCAATTTCTTGAAGAGACTTTTATCTATAACTGTAATCTGTTGTCAATTATGGATCAAATAAGTTTAATTATTTGTCAAAATCTAGGTATTTCTAGGGTTAGTTCTTTTGGAATTTTTGAAACTTATAGATTTTACCCAAATACCAATAGGACAACATCGAGTAAAAAATCAAAGAGATGCAGTGAAGTACCTTTGTTTCCTTTTTCACTCCACGAGGTGGAGCATAGAGGTGCAGTGATGCAGCTAGAAGCAAACAGAGCCGAAGAACATTCTTCTGACAAAAAAATCAACCATACTCCTAACGTAGCTTCCTGGTCTGGGAGTATTCCGGAGACTTCCACATATGCTTGTAGAATTACAGCACGAACGAAGGGGAGTAAAAGCCGGATTTATCATTGTTGTACATGGTATTTATAAAATTAGTTATATGCGAGGCGTATTTACAGAAATATCATTTCTGCCGTCTGATGGATGGGTAGCAGTGCCGACGAGGCGACGCGTGGCAGGGCCACCGACGGAAGGCGCCTGTTGCCCCGCCAGCAGACGGCAGGCAGCCTGCCACCCGGTGGGGGACGGCAGATGATTAAACCGGCTTAATTACCTAGACTAATTTTTGTTTTCTGTTTAGTATTTATTTGAATTTTTAAATATATCAAATGAGATAAAAAATTACAAAATTTATATACAGTCACCGGACTCAACGTACTTCGCAGTGTAATTTTTGAGTAATTTTATATATTATGAATGTTGCTCAAAAATTCATACAATTGTGATATTTGTACGAGTTTTTACATATAGTAAACGAGCTCGAAAAATTACAAAATTTTATATGAAACCTCCCGATATAGCCATAGTTATTGTGTAATTTTTTAAAAATTTATGTGGTCTGAATTTGTAACGTTTATTCTGGTTAATTTAATCATGAACTTAACGATGCTCAGACATCTTTTCAAGTGGCTGACCTGTGCTTCGTGCATGTGTCGGTCAATCGTGTAATATTTTCTTTCCTGCAATCTGGTTCGCACAATTGTCACTCTGTGTGTGTCGTGCCCCCTCACGCACGCTCTCATTCGCACTAATGTCGTTATGTCCGTATCGTCCCCCCTCGTCCGCTCTCTCGTTTGCACATTTGTCAGTGTTACCATGCCGTCCCCCTCACCCGAAGTATTGTTCGTGACAATGGGTCCTCAATGTACGGGGTGATCGCACCAGGTTCACTTTTCGCCGACCATAAATACGAACCTCTCGAGTTCGTTGTTGCTCATCTCGACGCTCTTCGCAAAAACTCATTGTCACGGTCGTCGCTCAAAATTGGGAGTGTGTAACTCATTACTTCGAGAAGCCAGTGCATAGCTCAAAATTAGCAGTGCCGATTGCTTTTCCCGAAAGGCAGGTAATTTTTTTATCGTATGCTTTTGACGTTATTCCCGTAATCCTAGTCAATTAGTGCTATTTAGTTAATCGTGATTAATGTAGTTTGTATTACGACGTAAGTAGGTCATAATAATTTAGACATAGTTTTTACTATTTTTGTGTACATACAGTACCCATAATTTGTTATTGAATGGAAATATGTAATTAAGTAGTCGTAATTACTATAATGGCAATTAGCTAGGGGGTAAGTAATGAGTTAGTGTTAAGTAATTAAGTGGTAAGGATGACGGTAATGAATGGCTCGTCATTTTTTCTAATGAGTAATAAAATTATCGGTAATTAATGAAGTATTCGTATGTAGTTACATGCATGTAATCACTGACTTGTAGTATGTTGTTGTCATTATCAATCTTCACACTAATATTTTGTCTGTCCCATTTGTTGCAAGGTACTTTCAAAATTAAGAGTGCGTGGCTAATTATTTAGAGAAGACAGTGTATAACTCATTAAGGATGCAGCAGTGCTGATTGCTACTCCCGAAAGACAAGTATTTTTTTATAGCACGTTTTCGACGCTATTCTCGTAGCCCTAGCCATAATTACTGTTATTTAGCTAGTCATAACTAATGTACTATGTATTATAAAGTAAGTTTTACTATCATTATTAATCTTCGCACTAATATTTGGTTTGGCTTATGTATTGGAAGGTATGGTTTTACCGGAGCTTCTTGAACACTTGTATGATGAGAAACACCGTTGCCATTTATGGATGACGGGTGACATGGCTGGCTCTTCGCCCTTCAAGCTGCGGGGGGATCCGTGGGTGCTGGGCGAGCGCTACGTCCCAACCCAGTGGGGACACCATACTCACCCGCTAGGTTATCGCGACCTAGCGAGTCCGGCCGACCATCGCAATCTACCGAGTCTGTCTAGCGTCGTAGTACTAGCCACCGATCATCCGTGCATTGTATCAACGAGGAGGTAACTTACGTACAAACCTACATTTTGTTTTCCTATTAGGCCTTGCATTCAACTAACATCATGGTGTTCTTCCGCCGCAGTGCATCGCACCGAGATGCATCACTTTTGACGTCCGCACCACCTGCACAGACTACCGCACCCCGTTCTTCATCTTCGCTGCACATTCGGGAGATATGAGATTCGCATTGTACATCCGAAATATTTATTATGACTAATATCATTTCATCTTGCAGCCTCCAATTCAACGTGGAGGTGACGACAAGTCCACCGATGAAGACACAGGTCTTCCAGATGTTTCCAGAGAGCACTATAGCGTCAGGGTTTGCAGCGTACGCAAGACAGAGCTCAGCGCTCATAGCATACCTAAGGTTTGGACACTTCGGTGGGCAGAGCTCCTCCGGCTTCGCTTCCACGTCGTATGGTCAAGGCGAGAGCTCCTTCGCACCACGAGTAGGGTTTCTAGAGTTTTTCATTCACGACATTATTATGGGCGGCTCGCAGTTTGGTATGTCTCAGCTGGAGGACTTCGACCCTTACCGAACCCAGCCTATTGGACCACTGCCGACTACTGAGCAAACAGAACGGTCTCCATACCTTCTTCGACACGAGACGTAACCTCCGGACTGACTGTTGTATCCCACGGGACATGCTTGTGCTCAACGGAAGATAAGGCTACGTATGGGAAGGCAGACGTGGTGAGAAGGTAGCAGTGGCTCAGATGGGTAAGCCATATCGTATTCAGTGTGATACATTTTTTGTACTACTATAATAGCTTTTACTTGTACAAGTATTCCTAATGTATAGAATTGTAAAAAAATCGTGAAATATTCGTAAATTCATGATTAAATTAACCCCGAATAAACACTATAAATTTAGATCACATAAAAATTCTAAAAAAATACACAATAATTATGATTATGTCGGGAGGTTTCACATAAAATTTCGTAATTTTTAGAGCTCGTTTTCTATGTGCAAAAACTCGTACAAATATAAAAATTGTATGAATTTTTTAGTAACATTCACAATGGATAAAACTACCCAAAAATTACACTGCGAAGTACGTTGAGTCAAAATACTATACATAGATTTTCATAATGTTTTTAGCTCATTTGATATATTTAAAACTTCAAACAAACACAAAACAGAAAAAAATAGGACATATGATTAACGGCATGCTGTCCGCCGTCTGCTGGTGGGGTAGCAGGCGTCTGCCGCCAATGGCCCCGTCACCCACCGAACAATAGAAGTGATATTTCTATAAATACGTTCTATATATAGTTAGTTTTATAAATATCATTAACAACCATGCTAAATCCGATTTTTTCTGGAACGAAGGCCAACCATACGGTTCTACACTTCCACTACTGGGCTGAAAAGAAGCTCTGATCCAATGGTTGAACTGCCACCAGTGCGTCACCCGTCCTATCGCCCATCAAAATCGAGGTGACCAAAATGCCGTATCCCAATCTCTGAACGTCACATCCAGCCTTTCGTTTGGATTAACATAACGGATTAGCTAACTTTAGAGCCTTTTCTATTTATATTTTAATAGTTTTTTTATTTTTTATAATAACTAGCTTTCGAAGAAGTATTTTTTTAAGATAAAATTTATAAGTTGATTATATTACACACTGTAACGACTTCATTTATATCGGTTAAAATCGTACGTGAATTTCTGTTATTTCGTACTCTCTCACGGACAGACTAAAAGCTATAAACCGCAATAAAAATAGACCCTAATATCACCAGGTTATCCTACTTGAAATTAGTGAGGTTATCTTAATCTAAATTTTATGTGTGAAACTAATCTAATTAGTCTAAATTGCTATTTGACTAGATTAGGTAGGTTAGCTGTATATAGAAAAACAAAACTTAGGAGAGTTAGTTTCTAGCTTATTTTACTTTTTGGTTGGTTTACTTAATCATTGGTTAAGGAGGTTTAAAATCATTGATCGGGTTAAATTAATCATATTCCTAACCCGCACCTTCTAAACCCCCAATAAAACGCGATTTAACATGGAAAACTATGTATATAGTCCACCATAAAGAAAAGATGTAACTTAATTAAGAAACCGTCAATTATATAACAGATTTGAAAATTACTCCTCATACATAACAACATAAATGTGAATTCATATTATAAATTAGTCAATGACCGCGAAATCGTAGATATTAATGTTCCTATATGAACTTTAACTTTTTATCAGATATCCATTTTGCTAATTTATTGAATATCTTTCCTATACCTGTCGAATATAAATAGAGAGTGGATATTGCTTTTCCCATATTATAACCTAAACCTATATTTTTTTTGAAATACGTATACGAATCGAATCTAGAGAATATAGGATTTTTTTCCTGAGTACAACGCTGGATCCGCGGATATTTATCCGCCCGTTGTCACCTCTATCACGTCCTCCACCCTCACAGGGGCAAACCCGTCAATTCCCACCACCCCGCCGCTTCGCGCTTGTATTATTTATCCACCTCCTCTTCCCGGCTCTATCCCTACCTAGGGAGTAGGACACGGCCTGTCCCCGTCTCCAACCCACTGCGACGAACACAGAAACAGCGACGAAAAATAAAATTATTTTTGGGACAGAATAAAATTCGGTAGAATAATTCCGAAAACGAGGCGGAAATTAGAAACAAAGAGGTAGTGAGGGGGGAACACCCAAAAGTGGAAGGGAAAATAAACGGGAAAAAGATTATTAATTAATTCGTGCTGTTAGGTAGTGAGGAAAAGGAAGCGGCTCCCGTCTCTTATATTACTGGGGATTCCGTCTCGGTTCGGCTCGGGCGGCGTCGTCTGAGGCGCAGGCTTCCTCTCCGCTCCCCGGCGGCCGATTCGCCCCGCTTGATCGGGCCAGGTGCGTCAGTCCTCCG
Source organism: Bonia amplexicaulis (assembly GCA_036346245.1). NCBI lineage: Eukaryota > Viridiplantae > Streptophyta > Magnoliopsida > Poales > Poaceae > Bonia > Bonia amplexicaulis. The sequence continues at coordinate 29,322,894 of CM070738.1, read as the reverse complement.
TTTCTGCTTTTTTTGGGGGATTTTTGTGATTTTTGGGGTTTGTGGTGGGAAACGGTGATCTATTCGAATTAGGGTAGATCTGGGTGGTGGACGGTTTGAGGCGGCGGGGTCTAGGGTTTGCAGCGCGTCGTGGTGGTGGGGGGTGCGATTTTGGTTCTGGGGATGATTAGTCTGCTGCTAATGATGTGACTGTTGACTTTGTGTTTGATTTTTTTTCCTCCTTGTTGATATGCTTGGGAATTCTACCCCATGTTGACTTGGTTCCATTTGGTTCGGATTTTCCCTTCAAGTTTGCTTAATCCGCAAGTGCTTAGAACTTAGAACAGGCAAACGGTATGCGATACTAGAAGTGCCTAGTTGCTAATAGAAACTGCGAAGAGCTTCTAGTAGTTGTTGTTGTGATTGGCAACTGCTGTTAGTGGATTGGTGTGGGATGTTCTAGAGGCGCATGTTTAGTGTGGGCGTGGTTGCTGATGGTGATGATGTTCTGTTTGCAGGCTAGGGACTCTTCTCTCTTAGGAGAGGATCCATGTCCAATTATCACGAAGACCACGTCGAAGACATGGAGGATGATTATGACATGGATGAGCCTGCTGATGACATGGGCGACGAGCACCAAGATCGCGGAGTTAGGGACCCCGATTCAGAGGGTGAGGAGTACGGCCAGTCGGTATGTCCGTTATTTTGTGTTGTTGCCTCACTGCATTTGGAATCAAGTCTATGCAACATTGTTTTTAAATGCAGTTCTTGTCGGGTTACTAGATTGTTATTCCACTGATAACTAGAACTACAACTGTAGGGCACTTGTATGCTGCTGATATGTTTTGGTTACTTAGCCCACATGCTACTTGTGGTGGTATACTAGATACTAAGCACGGAGTAGACAGTTAATCAGTTATATGACCCTATAAATGGCTTATGGGGGCATCGATTATGCGTTCTCTTATTTAGAGGGTTAACTGAATGCACGAAACGACAACAATTCTCACGCATCTTTTGTTGGCTGTTGAGACTTGGGAGCCTGATACAGTTCTCTCTTGTTTAGAGGGTTGTCTGAATCCATGAAGCTTGTCCTCTTACGTAGTTGCACAATGTCCTTTGTCTTCTACCGTTCATCATCCCAATCTTTTGGTACTATCACCTCTCTTCCCATGATTTCTACCTGCTATGCTATGTAAATGCTTCCATTGTTTTGTCTAATCCGTCTTCCATTTCTAAATCACTGTTAGTTTGTTTTTAATTCTGGACATAGGATATAGAAAGCAGTTATTTTCCTTGCTCAGTTTTTAATATATAAACCAGCCTTGAACTTACCAATATAAGAGTTTCTGTAAATATGGTTTCTTTCTGAGTGGCAACTTGATCATTGTTTCAACTACATAAACCACGCTGCAATTCTCTAAATGGTTGTTTTTCCTTATCTGTTTAGCATCATAAGATCTCAGATACTTCGTCAGCGGATGCAAGAAAAGGAAAGGACATTCAAGGAATACCATGGGAGGGCTAGCTATCACACGTGAAAATACAGACAGACCAGATTAGAGCAGTACAAAATTATGAGAATATGCCTAATTCTGGAGAAGCAGCAGCAAAGGTGTGTCTTTTAGAAAGTTCAGTTCATGCAAAATTTTCGGTCTGCATGTGGTTAACAGTTGACACTTGTCATAAACAGGAATGCAAACCAACTGAGAAAGGCGGAATGTATTATGAATTCAGACAAAATACTAGATCAGTAAAATCGACTATCCTACATTTTCAGGTGGGTTCATTCTGCCTTCCTTTCCCAACTTCATGATAATATTAATACGCTGTCGTATAATTATCAGCTGCAATTGTTTAGATATCTTTTTGATAGGTGGTATCAAATTTCTGGGCGTTCTCTCATAAGTTACTTTGTCAGATGTAACCGAACCAGCTTCAGACTTATTAAGTTACTTTGTCAGTCAACTTTCATCCTGATCTTTTGCCTTCATAATTTTGCTGTACCATTTCCTTGAATATAAAAAATCAAAGAATTAATTAGGTGCGGTTGCTAAGCATAACTCCATATTTCTTTGAGTGTGTCTATTTCAGTAACTATGTCGTGTTTGATTGCAAATTCTTACTGCTAATTTGAAGAAAACTTTGCATCAATGCTTTTATCTGTATTAGCTTCTCGGATTTGTAAAAGTTAATTTGAATTAAATGTTTTGAAACATGTAACTATTGTGTAAACTTTGCATGGATAGTGAAATGTATTCCTATGTCAAAAAAGAGAGCAAGGTGTTCCTGCTTAGTCTCTTGTCTAAAAATAAGGATTGGTGTTGGTTCTTGTATCTTTGGGACTAATTTAAGTTTGCATTGCCTGTTTGGAGAAACTTTTATTGTAATGGTTCAACATGTTCAGGGATATCTGCAGGTCCTGATTATGTGGTTCTGCCAATAATCTCTTGTCAGTGAGTAAACTATGATGTTGCTGTGTTTGAGCTCATCATTTGCAGTCGATCTCAAATTCTTAATTGATGTTCCTCCTCTCTTCTGTATGATTTTTATCTGCAAATGTGGATAGTGAAATAATTAACCTGAACTATGCCTGCAGCTGAGAAATTTAGTATGGTCTACATCCAAGCATGACGTCTACCTAATGTCACATTACTCAGTTCTTCACTGGTCGGCATTGAGTAATGTGGATACTGAACTTATGAATGTCCAAGGACATGTGGCACCAAGGGAGGTATGATAAATTATTCTAATTTCTTTTCTGCCTAAATTTCCCCTTCCTCTGCAGCTTCTCTAGTTATTCTTCTGTTAAAGTTTATGGATCTCTTGTTACAGAAGCACCCAGGAAGTTTATTAGAAGGTTTTTCCCAGACTCAAGTTAGTACCTTGGCGGTCAAGGACAATTTGCTGGTAGCAGGCGGATTTCAAGGAGAGTTAATCTGCAAGGTAAGTTATCCGGACTGATTCAAATCCTTTTGAATCCAACCCACTGCTGTGCTATCTATTGGCATAGTGTTCTAGCTATATGACGATTGACAAGTTTCCACTACTTGTGATGTTTGCATGCATCAATATCGTTCTTTTACTGGATGCTCACCTAGATCCTAGTGCACTATCGATCATGGTTATTAAGGCGGTGCGGCGTGGCGACTCACTACCTTCACACAACAATATTGTTTATGGCGGCGGCGGCGGCGCCATACACATAAGTAGCCACAACAATATTGGACTTAGGAGGGCCTAAACAGAAGAAATATAAAGCGAGAAGGACTTTATTACAATTTCAGAAAATAAGAGGGCTAAATTGCAAAATGTCAAAAACCCCTCATAACCGGCATGGAGGCGCCGCCCGCTCGGTATTCTTTGCCCCTGCCTCTCTCCCTCTCGCTCGCTCGGCATTCTTCGCCCCCTACCTCTCTCCCTCTCTCCTTCCCCCATCTCCACCTCCGGCGCCGGCGAGGCTGAGCCAACTCGCCGACGGCCACTCCCTCTTCTCGCCGCCACTCTCCACCGCCCCCAAGCGGCAGCCGCGGAGAAGACTCGTCGCGCAGCGAAGTAGGAGGCGGCGCCACAGCGGATCCGGCGGCGGCGGCGGAGGTAGTGGATCGGCCACGGCCACAGCGGATCGCTACGGTGATGGCGGAGGCGGTGGGTCGGCAGCGACGACGGCGGATACGGCGCACCTCCATGTCGTTCGGATGGCATAGAGCCTCCGGTCTGCCACAGCGATATGGCGACGAGATATCGCCGATATCTCGATGCCTTAATAACCATGCTATCGATTCTAACCCCCTGGAATTATCTCTTATGAAATTGGGAATGTTATGGTGAGATGTGCATGGTAGACTAACACAATCACTGGTTTTGCCCTACTTGAATAAACTGACCAATGTTATGCAAATTTTGCTGAAAAATAAGCAAATAACTAACTGATGCGTGTTGTTGTGCATGTATTCACATGCTTAATCTGTTTATGAACACTCAATACTGATCTTTTGTTGATGTGAAATGCAGCACCTTGATCGAGAAGGAATAAGCTTTTGCTGTCGAACAACATATGATGATAATGCTATTACTAATGCGGTTGAGATATTCAATACTTCTAGGTAACATCCTATCCCTGTTATTAAAGATGCAACCTTGTTGAACGTATGTTCATGTCAGTTCTGGTTATTTTCTCAGTGGCGCTGTTCACTTCATGGCATCGAATAATGACTCTGGTGTAAGAGACTATGACATGGAGAGATTCCAGCTCTGCAAGCATTTTCAGTTTGGCTGGCCAGTGAACGTAAGTCCCTTTGGTTATTCCTGTTTCTTTTTTTTTTCTTGTGTTATGGTTGGAAACTTGGAACATATCGTTTGCAGTTTGTACTAGGGATGCATCGATTTTTCCCCGTTTTGGTACATATGGTTGTAGTCTTGTTTCCTTGTTCGTTTCCTTATGCTTTTTTACAATGATCTTATTGTCATGTTAGGTACCTTGCTGTTTGCAAACCTAGTACTATTAAGGTACGAATTTATGATGGAATTAAAGAGCAAAATGGAGTGTTTAACATTTATATTGCTATAGCTGACGACACTATACTGTTCTGTACAGTCTTCTGAATATGGTGGATAAAGAAAAGTTGGTATTGCATATTTTGCAGTTGGCACCTTACAAGATAATCTCGCAGTTGCCAACTATAGAACCCTTTCCTTTCCTTTTTCCCATCACTGCCTTTTGACATAGTACTGATAGTAGATGGATCCAACATCAGTGTTGCACATGATATGTATGCATCAGAATCAATGGAATGCTTCAAATGTTTATATTGCTGTACTCTGGCCTTACTTTGTATTGTTATTTTGTTCATGCAGCATACATCACTGAGTCCTGACAGAAAGCTTGTTGTTATTGTGGGGGACGATCCCAATGGTTTACTTATTGATGCCAATTCAGGAAAGGTATACAAGCACATGCAAACCCAGGCATAAAATATCATATAGATGCTAACCAAGCTCTGATCAATATTTCACATTAAAGTGCTGATATGATGTGTGATTAAGTGGGTACACTATTTTGTTTCTGGATGCAGACTCTTCATTCCATGAAAGGCCATTGGGATTACTCATTTGCATCAGCTTGGAGCCCTGACGGCCAAACATTTGCTACTGGCAACCAAGACAAGACATGCCGAATTTGGGATGTGAGGAATCTCTCAAAATCCGTCCATGTATTGAGGGGCAACCTTGGAGCCATTAGATCAATCCGCTTCACGTCAGATGGGCAGTTCATGTCAATGGCGGAACCAGCAGACTTTGTCCACATCTTGACGTCGGGAGTGATTACAACAAAAGGCAAGAGCTGGACTTCTTTGGTGAGATATCTGGCATGTCTTTCAGCCCGGACACTGACATGCTTTTGTCGGGTATGGGATAGAACGTATGGCAGCCTCCTCCAGTTTGGCCGTCTGTATAACTACTCGTATCTTGACTCGCTGTTTTGAGGCTGTGCCTCAGCTGCGCCGAATCTTGTCAGCATAAATTAGGTATCCTCAAATCAGAATTTTAAGTTGACATGGTAATTCAATTAATAAATCATGTATCCTGCTGTATGTGTATATAAAGAAATGTACAGATGCCTATAGCCTGTGTCGGGGGTAGGGCGCAGATCATATGTTAGATTCCAGTGAGTTGTATGGCCTGCTAAGACTCCAGAGGAGTGATGATGTGAACCTTCAGATGGATGATGCTGTGACTTGTGATGAGTTGAACGGCCTCTTCACCTGCCCTATCAGTGCCAACTAGTTCGCTCTTTGTATTTTCTGGGCAGAAGGTGTGCTCTGTTTGCCTTTGATTTGCTCGGATGAGATGATGCAAGTATTCCTTTATTCGGTGTGGCTAGACCAATTTTATCGTATTTTTTCGCGAGGAATTTTGTGTTATGTTTTGACTGCATGGGTACTCTGTTCTTCTTGTGGTGCTATTTTACGGGACATGGTGTATTCTGTTGAAATTATTGTGATCGACCTGAGTCCAGATGACAATACAATGTGATGTAGAACGGTGTACGTGCTTGTGACCGGTGTCCTGCCTGTCTACTGCTCAGCATGTTCACGTTATATTTTTGCATTGGGCTCTTTCATCAACTGATGTAAAGATCAGTTAGTCCACCATAGTTTTTCTTTACGGAAAGATAATGAGATGGCTCCCTGTGCTCTGATTGATTATTTGTATTATGATCTATCTAGGAGCAATACCAAAGTGTTTCAAAGGAGGATTACCTTGACTTAGGTCTGCCTCCGGCCTAAATTAAATCAACCTAAGTGAAATGGAGTCTCTATCGTTCCGCTGCAAGAGTTGACTATGAGACTTCATAGAACGAAAAGAAGTTTTTTGGAGGCCCTTATCCTCATTATGCCTAGCATTTAGTGGGTTGGATATTTACCTTATCAACTAGCAAATCAATAAGGGTTCTATTTGATTAGGCACCTGAATTGGCACCTGAATCGGACTGAACCGACTATTTGTCAGGCTACTGTTCTCCTATTCTCTCGAATCCATGGACCACATTGAAAACAATTGAGGTAATAAGAAATGATGGTTAAAATGAACTTTTCACAGAGGCAAATACCTTTTGTCTCCAACATAAGATCATTGTGCAAAATATGAATTATACAATACCGGTTAGGGGTCGTGGTGGCCAAATGGTAACTTGCGATGACCATTTTCATCATGATATATTTATTGTGATGCATGACCAAATTATTGTTGAGATGAATAATCATTTTACTGAAAGATCGACCTAGTTATTGATGTGCATTGCTTGTCTTGATCCAAAGAATTATTTTGCCAACTTTGATGAGAACAAATTAATTGAATTTGTTAGAATGTATGGTGATGACTTCTCCAAATATGATTGTTTAGTCCTTAAGGACAAGCTTAGTACATTTATTGCTGATGTGAGAGATGATCTAGATTTTGCAAATTGTACTGACCTAGGAAATCTTGTTGTGAAGATGCTTCAGACTGATAGACACACAATTTTTTCATTGGTATATCGTCTCATTGAATTGGCCTTGATTTTATCAATGGCAATAGCAACCGTAGAAAGAGCCTTTTCGGCTATGAAGATTATTAAGACTGATTTACGGACTAAGATGAATGATGAGTGGATGAATCATACCATGGTATGCTATATTGAATGAGATATATTTGCAAACATTAATAATGATAGGACTTTAGAGCGTTTTCAAGAGATGAGGTCACGTGAGAAATAACTATCTTGTGCTAGTGGTAAGTTAGCTTCTTATAAATGTAAATTTCATGTTGTTCATATTTATTCATACACTTGTTTAATTTACTCTCATATATTGTCATTAAAGGTTCTGGTTTATATCCAAATATCAATAAAGAAATGACAGGATAAGATAGAGAGAAAATCTTCGTAATTTAGGTACAACATGAAACTTCTCAGCTGCAGCCGCCGGCGGCGAACCCGATCCTGTTACTCTTGACGTCGTAGACGACGCTGAACGTCTGCTGTTGCGTGTTCCCGATGATGGAGACGCTCCTGGAGGGCGCGAACGCCAGGCACGTCGTGGAGCTGTCCACGTCGACGAGCAGGTTGCGAGCCGACAGCTTCAGCACCGCGCCGCCCGCGAAGGCCATGCTGATCGCCGGCGCGCGCAGCTGCGAGGCCCGGCCCTGGAAGCACGTGTCGAGGATGGAGTAGGCCGACGCGCGCGGCGTCCCCTTCATGGCCCCGGCTACTGCCTTGCTCAGCGCCGAGTGCACACTCGTGGGCAGGCGCGTGATCACCGTGCCCGAGTCGATGATGGTCGGCAGGCTGGAGTACTCTGACGACGACACGGCCAGCGACCTCCCGGCGACTGTTATCCCGGCCAGCTTGATGAAGTAGAGCGAGTCGTCCAGCGAGCTCTTCACCATGGGCGTGTACGAGTACTGCCCCGGTTTGTACGACCCGATGGACAGGTACCCGGAGGACGACGACGTCGGGAGGCAGTATGAGAAGGAGTACCCGAGGCTTGGCGCGAGCTGGTACAGCAGCGACAGCTTGTTACGAGCCAGGCCGATGAGCCCGGCCGAGCGCCCGAAGAACCCCTCGTTGTCCTGCCCACAGCCGTAGTAGAAGTTGGGCATGCTGTTCGAGCCGAACGACACGGTGTCCTTGCTCAGATACCCGGCGGAGAATGAGCTGTCGCCGTAGCTGGCCCGGTAGATGCAGACGTTGGAGGAGGAGCAGGCAGCGCGGTTGAGCGTGGCGGAGGTGAGGTCCTTGCACTGCGGCGAGGAGCACGACACGGAGGCGTAGGTGCTCGACGTCTTGGGGTTGAACACCGGGCCGGCCTGGCGGTGGCACGACACGATGCAGGGGGAGCACTGGAGCCAGGTGAGCGAGGACCCCGTGTCGACGACCATGACGTACGACGTGGCCGGCGTGCCGAGGCCCATGCGGGTGACGTAGTTGCCCACGCCCACCGACGTGCCCGGGCTGAGCGGCACGGACGCAAGGGAGCCCGCAGAGTCGGCGCCGTCGAGGGAGGTGGGGCGCGCGGACGGCGTCTTGGCGAGGCGCGCGGCGACGGACTCGATGCGCGCATCGTCGTGAGTGAGCACGGCGGAAAAGGGGAGATCAGCCGGGAGCGGCGCCGGCGAGCAGGGGCTCCGCGGGTGGTGCAGCTCGAGGTGCAGGCCCGAGCTGTTCAGGTGCTGGAAATCTGCAGTTCAGTGGCACACAGTAAACTTCTACTACTGTGTGGGTGGTCCGATCATTCGAAACTCCGTTCTCAATAGTCGTAACTCGTTTACGACTGTATACCAGATATTTGCCTGGTCTCTCTCAAACACACGCCTTAGCAGTGAACTGACGCACACAAACATGACCATGTTTAGCTTGTCGGAGATGGAAACGATAAAGTGGAGCTTAACAACTGAGCTGAACACTAAAGCTGAGTCACGATATTATGATGCAAACTGACGCACCTTTTTCTGTGTTTTCTCTGTTATTCTCTGGCTCAATTCTCTCAAAAGACTTACATGGTATATATAGACACAGTCGGGCCTCACAGCAGGCCACTCACCCACTCCACACGACTCTGACAACGACTACCACGACGTTTATCCATACCGAGCAGTTCGCCGACTAACTGAAGACTTACGTCATTCCATGACCACTCATGCTAATGACTGCTACAATGATCCATCGTGCAGCATGTCCGTCAAGCGTGCCCAAGGCAAGTACCTCGCAGCCGTAACCTGTTTCTTTCGCACGTTTATGTCACATGATTATCTGTTGCTTTAGTGTGATTTTCGATCATTGCACTACATTGATTGCCTGTTGTAGATTGTTGTGGTTTTAGTAGATTATGAATATGATGAGTAGTTAGTATTGGATATCTGTAATTAGTATAATGTTAACCGTGGAATTCATGTGTGATTAGGGATGTAAATAAATGTCTAAAATGTAATTAGGGTTGCGAATAAATATGCTCCAATTTAAGGTTAACGACTAGTAATCTTTAACACTTGACGGTCATTGTTATGTCTTGCTTTTGTGAATCTTACCCGTTGATTATTAACTGTGAGCTGTAATTGATTTAGTTGCTATACATTAACCTGCCTAATAATCACTTTCACCTAATAAAATTGTATGATTGACAATCCTTGAGTGTGACTCCGGTTAGTATCCTCTCCATCAACAGACCTTGTTTCCATCACCTAGTTTCACCAATCATGTCTCTCCGGTCTCATTGTATTAAATCGTTACCTTCGTAACTTTATCTTAATTCATTCATTACTCCCTAATTATACCATGGATAATTCGCTAAATAAAGAACTAAGGGTTATCACGCCGGAACTACCTACATATAGGAGAGATTTCCACCCAACACGGTAACTTACGGGGGTGGGCGTACATTCTCGTTACACAGAATATTACACCCCATCGGCACTTATACAGTTGAGGACAAGAATGTGCCTTGCTATTCTCGTATAACCGGGTATGTGGGATAAGGTCGTCGACACCCTTGCTATAATTTGCTATAACTTGTCACACAACAATTATCTTTAATACACAGTCTCCATAATATCCGTCTCCCATTTATAACAGTATTTCCGATATCAGTTGTTCATCGCTTTTATCCTGTATCCGTTGATTACTTGTGATGTTTGTCCTTTATTTCACGTGGTTGCATTACCTTTCTTTGCTCTCGTGTTGCGACCGTTGTTGGGTACTTGCTGAGATTTTTAAATCTCACGTTTGCTCTTTCCTTTCTCAGGTAAAAGGTCAGTGGATTGATAGCACCATGCATGGGTGGGAGCACTCGAATTTCAGCACTGTGACTTACAACGATTTTTACCATTTACCTTATTTGTCATTTGATTAGAAGTGGATCGGTCCCATATTTCAAACACTATTTAGCTTCCGTTGATTATTTAATAAAGTACCTTAAAGGTTTTAATTGGTGCATGAATTCTATTATTGGACCAGTCTCACATTTCAAACACTATATAGCTTCCGTTGATTATTTAATAAAATACCTTAAAGGTTTTAATTAGTGCATGAACTCTATTATTGTCTTTTATTATTACTTTTGTTTCTTGGCGATGACGTTTCATAGTAGTATTCCACATTAGTTGTATGTGGGGTGCTACAATAGCGCTACGACCACACATACAAGCGCCACGACCACAGACGCCACGACCATAAAGCACTCAAAGCTATAATACTCGGTGTAGATTTAGCATTAGTCGTAACAATATCACACAGATTGGTCGTAACGACCACATACGGATTGGTCGTATCGACCACACGGAGTGATCGTAACGATCACACGTAGATTGGTCTTATCGTCCACATAGAATAGTTGTAATAGCCATACATTAAAGTACTCAAACATAAACAAAATACACGTATAATAAAATTAACCCAGCAAGTTTGGCTGCTGCCAAGCAAGGCCTCTCTCGCTTTCGGGTGCATCGGCATCATTCACAACCACTAAGCCTACCGCATGAGCTCTGGTCGCCAAAGTAATCTACTGATGCCTCACCCAACATGGCAGCAGAGCAGTGCCATGTACTGTCAGCGACAGTGCACATGCCATCAGATTTTGGGTAAAGAAACCTGACATCAGATTACTAGCCTCATAGTTGCGGCGCCACGTCGCGCCAGCAATCGTACGTACCAAAATAAAAGAGGCGATAATTCATGAGAAGTTTTTTAAAAAAAATCGAAGGCAAAATGCGTATTTTCGAAAAAGGCAAAGAGTTTTTCGCAAAAAATAAGGACATGTACGTAAACAAACGGGGACCCGTGCGCAATTTCAAAAACCGCGAGGGGCTATCCTGCAAAGTGGAGGGGCTAAAAAAACTGGTAGGGACCTTTTTGCGAGAACCAAAGACCTGTACGTAATTTCGAGAAAACGCAGGGACTTTTTTGCAAAACCGCTCCCCGACCGTACGAAGATTCCCCGGCCACGCGGCGGGCGGAGCGATGGCACGGGATGACGCGGCGCTCCCTCCGCGCAGCGTTTCCGCAGGGCGTAATAGGGGGTGATTCCTGCTCATTTCCTTTCCCAGTAGACTTTGGAAGTTTGGATCATCTATGATTTTTTTATTTATATCTTTTGGTTACAGTTTATAACTTTTAAGTTGTGCTTGAGATAGAAAGTATGAAATAATAAAATTTGTGTATAATTTTGTCTAATATAAATGAAATCGTTATAGTATGTACTATAATTAACTAATAGATCATGTCTTAAAAAAACTTAGTTTAAAAATTAGCTACAATAGAAAAATCAAAGATAGCTTTTAAAAGTCGAAAAAATAGCCTATACTTTTTTGAGCACCCCAAGTTGAGGACACATGTCAATCAGCTCCTAACCGTATTACTATAGTGGCTCACGTCGCCGTCCGTCACGCATCAACTGGTCATAACCGTGTTAAATCGCGTCCAAGAATACGGTGCCGCTCGACTGAAATAAACTGATTTATAATTAAAATTATATTATAGTTAATTAAAATTATAATATAACTAATGGTGGCTTATTTGACATAGCTAAATTTAAAAAACTAAAAAATAAAAAATATATTAACCCATCATGAATAATATAAATGAATACGAGAATAAAGAACCAGCAAAAAAACTAAAAAAATAAAAAAAATAAAATTTATAAATAGTAAAAAATAAATCAAAAGTCAGAAGCTCGAATCAAAATAAAAAAGAGGCTATTGCAACGTGTAACTAACCAACGACTGTAACATTGACTTGATGACAAATTAAGCACGATACGTACTTCTTGAGACATTCAGAGTAGCCCACATGCATGCATTACTTCTAAGCAAAACCGAGGAATCAAGCGGGAACTCTGTTAAGATTAGGCACATGCACGTTCGATTTGTCTCCCAATGTTCTTTTACAGAAGGACCCGACCGGATCTAGTATCTACGAGCCATGTATGCATATCTTTCCTCGTAAACCTAAGTTTTTAAATAAACTGACTAGTATATATAACTTAATACATACAATAAAATGCCTTAGTTTTTTTTTTGTGAAGGAGATTATGAGAAACAACATAGATATTTTCTCATAGAGAAGAACCACCATGATTGTACTCGTGCATTGGATGATTGGAGAGCTACTTTTTCTTTGGACAGTGGCGGAGAGGGGGGCCGGGGGACCTGGCACCTCCCAACCTTTTACTAATCATCCATTATATAGTTAATTGCATATGTTTAATTAGTGGTTTGGCCCTTTCCAATTTAGCCCAAATTAAAGTATGTTTAAAGTCCAGTCATATACAGCCCAATTTGGCCTAGTAGTTGAGGACTGACGCTTCATATTTGAGCCTTTGGCTCTTTGCCGGCTTGCCGCACGCTCTGTCTGTTCGTCTTCTTGCCGCACGCTCTGTCTGTTCGTCTCTGTGAAGGTCGGCCTGACCCTCTTCCTTCCCACCGAGAAGGCCAGAAGGGAGCGTGTGAGTCCTCACTTCGATCCCCTTCTGTTCCCAATACTGTGGGATTCGGTCACTACTTACGACTATCTGAATCAATTAGTACATAAGTACAATTTGTGCGAAATTGGAATTCTCAGGATTCGAGTGTGTTTCTGCTGTGAATGTGATTTGCAGTGTGCTTGGATGTGTTTCTGCAACCATCGAGAGATGTTTTTCAGCTATGAAACTTGCGAAGACGCGACTTCGAAGTACAATGGGAGATGGATTTCTAGGAGATTGCTTGGTAATTTATATTGAAAAGGAATTGGCCCCAAAGATTAGTAATGATGATATTATTAAGGTCTATGATCTTACTGGTAGTCATAGAGCTAAATTTAAGTTAATAGAGATATAATTTTCTTTGCATTGTAATTTGCGAAACATATTACTCTGATATGTGAATATTGGATCGATAAATCCGGTATGGTTCATTGGTTCTACTCTACTTGTTGTTCATATTGCCTCCCCCTATATCTAATTGCTGGCTTCGTCCCTGTCCTTGGACCACTACAACCCGGATGTGGCTATATGGGCAAATCATTTACAAGATAACCACATTTCTGGTGTGGGCACAATGCCGTGCGGGTACAATATAATGCTTGATTGATTCATGCCACGGCAAAGAAAGGGAGAGAAAGGAAGCGAATGCCGCCATCCTCGTCCGTCGATCAGCATAGAAAACCTTGCGTATCCGGTGACGTTTCTGACGCAGCATCTGCTGCCCATTTCGACGGCCATCCTGTGGTCGAGATAGATATGGTGGTTGGCGGTGGGAAACGATTAATTTCACGGGAAAAACAAGTACAGTACGTTTGAGCTTCATAATGGGTAGTCGCACTAAGTCACTAACTGCCCAACAAGTGCAGTACGTTTGAGCTTCATAATGGGTAGTCGCACTAAGTCACTAACTGGTCATCAATTCGATTGGGACCATGTGATAGCTCAGAAAGGTCATATATTGAAGTCTAGCTTTGATCTTAATTTGGTGCAGTTGAGTGTCACTTAATATGAATGGTAAAGTTCATGTCAGAGTTATAATCTTGTTTTTCCGGTTATAGTCGTAGTTCTGGTTATGCACAAATAGTCAGAGTCGAGTACGAGTTCGGCCGTGGTTGTATACGAGTTCAGGTCATGGTCGTATACGAGTTCGGGTCGTGGTTGTACACGAGTCCGTGTCGTAGTCGAGTTCGAGTCGCTTCATAGTTGTAACCGAGTACGAGTAGTAGTCGTGGTCGTATCCGATCGGAGTCTTAGAGCAGGGTATAAAAGGCAGAGCCATGTAACCGAGAGAGTACAACGAAAAAGAGGGGCGAGAAGGGCAAGAGAGGCCAAGGCGATCGGTGTGATCGAGAGGAAAGAGAAAGCGATCGGTGTGATCGAAAGAAAGAAATAAAGAGAAGAGAAGAGTGGTCTCTGGCTCTGGAAGTCTATCAAGTTCATTGTGTTCACAGACGTGGTCATAAACAGAGTTACAACCACGGCAACGAGCGAAGGTGCTCGTAGTGCTAAAGACGTGGTCGTAAATAGTTACGACCACAGTCACAGAGTTAGAGACGTGGTCGTAAGTCGTTACGACCACAGCAGGGATCGCAGACGTGATCGTAAAGGAGTTACGACCACAGCGATCGAGTGGCGGCGTGTGCAGGAGCAGCAGACGTGGTCGTAAGGAGTTACGACCATGGTCGTGAAGCGGCGTGGTCGTGGGCGTTACGACTACGGTTGACGACGAGCCTTCTGTGGTCGATAGAATCACTGCGTGGTCGTAAGGAGCTACGACTACGGTGATCGGCCGTGGTCGAAGAAGGTGCAGCGAGAGGCAGTGAATGTGGTCGTAACTTCAGTAGAAATTTACGACTACGTGGTCGGAGCAACGAGGCGTGATCGGAGAGATCAAAGTGTGGTCGTAACGACTGTCTGTGTGGTCAGAGGACCAACAAAGCAGTCGTAGCAACACATGAGGTGGTCATAGCCACTACAACTTGATGTACGGCTACAGGTGGTGATCGTAGCGGCCAGACGTGGTCATAAAGATCCTGGGACAGTCATACAGGATGGTAAAGTTCATGTAAAAGGTGGAACTAGAAATTGGTGACATACTTGCATGTTAGGAGAAGTATCTAGTGCAAACCACAAATTTGTTTTAAGAATGGTATCAGATTGTGCACCAGCCAGACTGTTAGCACAACGCTAAAGCGCCAGTTGGCCATCGACAAAATACATACCTAACAAGGCGCTTTCATTCTGGTGGGGTGACGGAACATTGAAAAGTATGCGTAATCTATCGATCGAACGTACCTAGCGTACTTATACTATTACCCTGGCCTGTGTATTTCCTAGTGGCGAAAAGAGTTAACAAAAGTAAGCGAGGCCAAAAGATTCGATCTAGATTGTCCTTTGGAGCTGTCATCCTTTATGCAGTAATACTTGACATAGGCAAAGGCGCTTTATTTAGCCGCTGCTGCCTGAAAATATTTGCAGGGTGACACATATAGAGCACAAATTTGAGCTCAATTTTATCATATTTATCTTTGAAATTTAGGTTCATAAGGCCATTCTTTCTACCCTTTGGCCATTTCTAGTACACACCTTCAGGTTAATTCATCCTAAGCCATGATTGGTTTTTATACCTTTCTAAAAAGAAAAGAGCAGTGAACATCACAAAAAATATCTGAAGTTACTGACAGCTACAAATTGGTTCCTCAAATGCTACTTAAGGCTCTAAAACTCGTGCGCTTTCCTCTTCCTACTGAAGTGTCTAATGCCATCTAAGGTCCGTAGTACTGTTGTATGTCAAGAAAGTACACATCCTTGATCTAGTTGCAGAAACCAGAGATAACTAATGGAAAGTATGCAAAAACACGAATCAAGAAAATTATACAAGACTAGGAGGAATTATACCTTTCACTTCTGACGAGCATGCATCAGTGATGTCCCCGATAGGAGTCGCCACTGAGAAGAGCAGGGAGAATGCAAGCAGAAGAGGCGACGCCATCTTACACATCTGAAACCTTCTTCCTCTTCTTGCTGTTGCTCAGTGGCTGGCCGTATAACAATAAGCCAGTCCCCCTCGTGGCCTTTTATATAGATTCCGAGCGCATGGGAGTGCGACCGTTGCGCTTGGGAATCTCACGAGTAGCTTTCATCAGTTGAGAAATTATCTTTTTATCCATGGCATTGCCAACCACCTGATTGCTACTACGATAACTGACATAGTACGTTTGAGCACTGGGTAGTACTTTACCTCTGGTCACAGGTCAGGCTGTGCGGGGTTCAGGCATCTAAATTTAAGGGATCTGATATTTTAGTTCTGTTATTTTTCGTTTCTCTTGTTTGGGAGCTTCTGCTGTCGCTTGTGCTGTATTGTTGCCATCAAAATTAGGACTACTGTGACAGATCGAATGAATATCATGCT
Organism: Bonia amplexicaulis; assembly: GCA_036346245.1. NCBI lineage: Eukaryota > Viridiplantae > Streptophyta > Magnoliopsida > Poales > Poaceae > Bonia > Bonia amplexicaulis. Next base: position 29,306,508 of record CM070738.1, on the reverse strand, counting down.
GTAATGACATATAGTGTGAGCAAACGCAGTTTTTCTGCAGCTCAAAGTCAGGTTAGGTGCAGCACAATTATGAACTCGGCTCAATTAAGCTGGCAGTTAAGCGCACCTATCTAGCCAAATGAACTCGATCTTACAATAACACACCTGTCCATTAACCATAAATGGCGTCCAACACTGATAGTACCAATTTTGACAAGCTTTAAGTCTGCAGCGGTTAGCAAATGCTAATAGTAGCTTGAGCCAGCATCAAAATGATTATCATATCACAGGGCTCAGTTGTAGCAACTCCAGACCTTTGCAAAACTCTACTAGCCTAGTAGTCTCAATTCAAAATCATAGAAAAAGAAGAAAGTGATCTGCAGCTAATTGATATAGATCATCTCATCATGTTCCTTGGGAGAAATTCGGTTAACCGGAGAAACGGAATCTTGTACTTCGCAGAAAGGGAATAAGAGCAAAATGGAGGAGTCCTAGTGAATTGGGGCCGCCTTGTGTTTCAGGTAGAGTCGAGCTCGAACCCATTAGCACCTCGTCGGCAACCCAAAAAGGGCCCAGTTCGTTCGCCGTTTGGGCTCTTTCCATTGTCTAGATGCGACTACGTTAGGACTAAATTTTGCTGGCCGAATGTACGTACAAGAAAGCTCTATTCGGCCTGTTATCTGCTAGGAAAAGCCTGTTATCTGCTAGGCCTGTTACGCGCTCGTGTCAGTCGTTGGTAGGGTAGTGATGGCCCAAGGCAGCCTGAAGCAATCGGGCGATTGATTCACATGCAGCCTGTTTAAGCATTCAGGTCCATTGTCGATGTCCGGATAACTTGTTTCGTGTTGACATGTTTGCTTTTCCTTTCAAAGGAAAAGGTGTTGCGAGAACCATGAGGTAGCCTATGTGAGATCATGTGAAGATCATTCTATAGTTGTGATGAGTAATTGATTTGTATATTAGAGTATTTGTAGAGTTTGAGTTTGGTTTTTGATAGTTTGCAAGTTCTTCAGTTGATTATGTTGCTGACGGTATGACCAGCATTAGGGTCGCGATCATACCGGTCAGGTGTGGTAGTACCAATCTTGAACATCGGTCATATCAAAGCACGGCACTACTGACGTTGTGCGAACGATACCATTGGAGTGAGACAGTATAACCGGCTTTTGGTTGACAGTCATACCGACTGAGGAGCTGTTGGGTCGTGCATTTATTTCAATCAAGTTGTTGGAGTATGGCCATAATATGGGTGTTGTTTATGTGCACATGGGTTTAATATTTGGTCCTAGGCTTAGAATCAATGGTTTGATTGCATATATTTTGCACGGTGTATTGTATGGATGAATTGTGCCAATTGATGACTTTATGTATTGTGCGGTGCTACGTGATGGTTTGCTTATTGTTGTTGGTTGTAGGATTTCGGAGCTAGGTCATAGTGAGACGTACAAGGATTGGAACTAAGCATAGGGTGGTGCTAAGATCTAGAACGGTCAAGAAGACACCGAAGATGACTGAGACTTGCAGGGTGGTTGCAAGCCGGGATGACGAGGAACTGGAGCGAGAGCTATTGGTGGTGGACATGATGGGCAACGGCAAGGTGGACCGGGACTAGGCACAGGGAGGAGCCGATGTCCTGTGCATTCAAGGAAGTCGGGTGCCGTCATGCGCGAGGAGAAGCATGTGGTGCGCCAAGTGACTTGGGTCATTTATAAGCGAGGACGGTTCAATAGGATTCGAATATGTGAGAGGCTCGACGACAAGTCGTTGGGGCCACGTGGAAGATGGCGAAGCATGGACGATGCTTCATGGCAAAGGCAGATCTATGACTCACGAGCAAAAACAAATCGAAGTTTTTCTCTTTTGCCCGATTCTTGTACCCGCTCTGCTCAAATGGAGAAATATCTCAACTTTAGCAATGATTTTCACGATCATTTGTTGCAAAATTTCATGTCATTGGATCTATGAATCAAAAGTTCTATCGATTTTGGTTTTTAAAACCGTGCTGAAAACACTGTTCATTCATGAAATTACTGTAGCAATGGTCTAACTGGGGAGAGGGGTACTGTAGCATCCTCTGTTTTTTTACTGTTCATAGCAATCTGACCGCTCTGGAGGTCAGACTGCCATGTATGTAGAGGTTAGACCGCCGGGAGTTTACAAAGCACATTTTGCTCTATTTTGGTTAAATCACCTTGTAATTATTTTATCTCTGATCTTCATAGTTTTCATAGCTACTAGAATGAAGAGTTTTACTTCCTCTCAAGAGAAAAATTTTGAAAAGCCTCATAATTAATTTGGGCTCCTATTCACCCTTCCTCTAGTCACAATACTCGATCCTACAGTTTGGAACATATGAATTTCACACACAAACAGTTTAATTCCCATTTTCCAAATATGGCCTTAACTTTCACAGTCTTCCTATTGCTAGGAAAAATCCTTGTGCGAACACTTTAACGAAATTATCTCATTAGAGGCTTCGGCCCACATAGGCTTACCAGCATAGTTTAACCATATATTCTTTATTGAATAATGAAAGTGGACTTCCTCTCTCTATATAATGGGAGGATAGGGTTCTCATTGTATATTCCATATCTACGAACAAATCATCAATAATGAGAGGCTATTAGGAATTTATCTTATGTTCTTGATTATCTATTTTTCGCTTGTGTATAATTGATTATCAGCAACACGACCCCATTCTCTAACACCTATAATGATAATCTAATTCCAGCCCCAGTTAATTGTGGTCAACCATCTCTCCAATGCAGACAGGATCAAGTATATATAATTACAATCACGTTCTATAATGTTTCTCTTTCTAGGACCATGACGTTCTACCCACCGGTACTTATTATCTAACCTGTCACAACGAGCATACCACAAGTTCAATTATATCAAACACACGGGAGCATACTCCTGAAGGTCGAGGCTTCGTTGATCATGGTGCATCATGTTCCTCTCCTTCCAAATCATCCAAGTGATCATGATAGTTAGAGAGTCTAGACCTTTTCGCTTGGAGTTGGGCACTAGTTCCCGAATCCAAGTCCAGTGCTCATGCAGTGTTTGGCATTCCCAAATATTTGATGGGGAAGGTATTAGATTTGCACCCGAAAATCTGCTGGGCAGTCTGAAGCTCCTCTTGCGTGCAGGAGATTGGAACTAAAGACGATTTGAGCATGTTCGGCTTGAGCCCTGAAGCTGCCCCAAAAAGCGATAGTGTAGGCTGGAAACTGATTTTCAAACCATTTCCATTCAGGGGAATAGCTTAAAAGCAACTCAAAATTTTATATCTAAAAAAACCAATTTTAATGTGCAATCATTCTAGCTCTGAAAGGTGAAGATAAAGAAACAGATTTCACACTGCTTGGTGGGAAACATGTACTAATCCAAAGAAGATTTGCAGGAAATCTATTCTGCCATTTCGTCGTGTCTTACTCGAGGATTCCAGTACCAGGGGAGTGAGCGTGGATTGCTAACGTGTTTTCCGGATACTGATTTGACCACTGCAAAAAACCTTATGGAGGCAAGAGGAATTAAGCAGCTGCCTGTTGTTAAGCGTGGTGTTGGCCATAGAACAGAAGGAAAGCGCAAGCTTATGGGTCTGTTCTTTTAGGCTGCGAACATGAACTTTTGGCTGCGACTTGTGACTTTTAGCTGTTTATCGAGAGATTACAGTGTCGAGAAATTCACGTGCGATTTTTGCAGATATAAATGAAATCAGTAAAGTATGTACTACAATTAACTAGTAGACCCTATCTTGAAAAAATATTCTATTTAGAAGCTAGTTACTGTAGAAAAGCCGAAAAGCAACTTTTAGAAGCTGAAAAGAACAGTTCCTATAGCCCTTCTCCATTATGATTCTATTGGTCGCTGCTTACGGTTAGTCAGAAGCTTATGTTTTGTCTCTTTCCTTTTATTTTTCTTGGTTGATCGAACTTTGTCTAATAATTGAATTGTTCTCTTGGTTTATTTGATTGGCTTGAATCTATGCTAACATGTCGATTCTTTTTTTTTTTTTGAACGGAATGCTAACATGTCGATTCATTTGCTTGTCAAGGGAGGAAATTGAGAGCGGGAAGACGATATATCAAAGAAAAGAAGATTTTCATCTTGTAGCAAATGGGCACTGAAACATTGCAGTTGCCTATGATACACCACAACAGTGAGCGTCTAAGGCTGTGTTTGGTTTAGGGACAAGGTGGGATGAGATGGGATGGACTCATTTTTGGAGGTGTTTGGATGGAAGACAAGCAGAGTCAAAGACATCCCACTAGGAATATTCTCTGTAGATCTGGGATGGAGCGATCCCCTTTTTTTCACGAGACGAACTCATCCCACCGAAAAAATCACGCGCGCGAGGCATTCCTCTCACCCCCACCGAAAAAATTCACCGCTCGCCTCACTCTCTCAGCTCAGCCGCTCTCTCTCTCTCTCTCTCTCTCACGCGCGGAAAAATATCCGCGCCTCCGGATCGGCGGGCGGCGCCGGATCTTCCAAGGCGGCGTGGCGGATCTTCCAGCGGCGGCTCTCGGATCAGCGGGGCGCTCGGATCTTCCAAGCGGCGGCGCGATCTTCACGGCGGGCGGCGCGGATCTTCACGGCGGGCGGCGCGGCGAGTCTTCCAGCGGCGGCGGCGGATCTTCACGGCGGCGGCGGCGGATCTTCACGGCGGCGGCGGCGGGTCTTCCAGCGGCGGCGGCGGGTTTCACGGCGGCGGCGCGCAAGCCGACGGGTCCAGATCATCCTCACACCCCCTCCCTCCTCCTCCGGCCGACGGGTCCAGATCATCCTCTTCACCATTGTGGTTGACCAGCAACTCTTGTGTTGCTCAACTCTCATTTCACCAGCAACTGATTGACTACTATTTCAACCCCCTCCCAATGATGACTTGCCAGAAGATCTATTTGAAATTGTGAATAGCCTTCCAGGATTTGATTCCACTGACATATCTATTTATTATGCGTATTTGGTGGCCAACCCTCGCATGGGTAGAGCATTTTACAAGCTTCCCTTTGAGCATAAGTTAAATTGGCTTGCTATGTTTGTTGCTAACAATTTTTCAGGACAGTGAAAGGGTGTAGTGGATGGTCCTTTTGATTGCACCACATGAAACAATTTAACTGTGGTCTAACTATTTGTATGCCTCTGTGTTAGCCTTGAACTTTATATTATGTGTAAGGCTACTATTTAATGCAACTTTTGTGTGTAAGCTAGAACTTGGCATTAGCTGAAATGTAAGCCATGACTTGCTTGTAAGTGTTGGATGTCAAATTATGTGTAATCCTTGGATTTGCATATGGATAATTATGTTTAAGCCTTGCATTTATATATGAACGTCATTATCTTGCTATGTTCCTTGGTTTGTTTTTTAAGTACTGTTTTGTTTATTTTTTTTAAAAAAAACCCAAAGGCTTATATGTACAAATATATCAATAATAGGAAGTATGGTAGGAGGAGTAGGTAACCTCACCTTGCTTAATAGGAGAGTAATCATACACACATGTCCCACCTTCATCCTTCCATCCAAACAAAGGATAGGACCATTCCATCCCACTTTATCCATCCTTCCATCCAAACAAAGGATAGGACCATTTCATCCCACTTTATCCTTCCAACCAAACAAAAAACAGGGATGACTTTATCCCCCCAACCAAACAAAAAATGGGATCATCCTATCCCAAAACCAGGGACAGGACCATCCCATCCCACCTTGTCCCTAAACCAAACACAGCCTAAGTGATATCCTTGAGGTGGAACTGGAATGTGCGGTGGAGATTTTGTCAAAGTGACACACCACAACACTGAAGACGATTCATTTTGAGTAAAATGTGCGGTGGAGATTTTGTCAAGACGATGTGGTAACTGGAGGTAGTTGGCATCAAGGCATGGTGGTTTTATTTTCCGTACCTTGATTTGAAGGGTGTAAGTAAAATCCAATTTAATAATTTATGTCGGCATCGTTGCGTTGCGTCCTGTTGACGGCAGCAGGCCACCTGTCGCGGCGGCCTTCAAGGACGCACGGGACTGAAGCCGACGCACGTACAGCGACGTCCTCGGACGTGAAAAAACGAACGATCCCGCGCTGTTTCACACTTTCACATTCGCCGCGGATTTTTTTTTTCTCAAAAAAGTTAATAATCGGTACAGTGTAATTCCAGCAATAAAATAAAAACAGTTAGAAACTAAATCCGTAAGTCAGTCAGTTGAAGCACCGCATTAATGTGTGCGTGCGCGTCGACAAAAGCGAAATCACATTACTCATGCGTGGCTTGGAGTACAGGTCTGATCTTTTCAGCTTCTAAAAATTGCTTTTCGGTTTTTCTACAGTAACTAGCTTCTAAATAGAGTATTTTTTTTAAGATAGGGTCTACTAGTTAATTGTAGTATATACTTTACTGATTTCATTTATATCAGCAAAAACCGTATGTGAATTTCTGTTACTCTATAATCTCTTATGCAAACAGTCAAAAGTCACAAGCCGCAGTCAAAAGCCACAAGCCGTAGCCAAAAAGAATATGCCAGCACACATGCATGCGTTGATGGAAATAATGGAATACGAAGCAGCCGGTATAACTGCATGCATGCTTTGGAAAAAAAAACTTGTGCGCTCTATATTAATCAACAGCACCAACAGAAGTTATGGCCCTATAAATTCCAACAGGAGGGAGTACTACTGAAATCTCTGTGGCTGATTTCTGATTAATGATACACGCTTAATTTTCTTTACCAAATGTTATGCAGACGACCTTAAAAATTAAAGCTTGGCATACATATCCAAGCCAATTCTGTAACAACACAAATCACAAACCGAAGCGAAAACACAAGATGCTGCGTAGAAGCAGCCTGTTCCCAACGACGCACGTCGCTTTGGCAGCGACGCACGCGCCACTGCACATCTCAGCCGGGTGACTCGGCAAAGCCCCGTCCTAACAAAAAACTCGGCCAAACAAAGGTAAGGCCCTGCTTGTTTCCACTTAAGATTATTATAATTTAGTTTATAGGTGCAGATTATATAAAATTTTATAACAAAATTTGAAGAAATAAGCTGTCAGGTGTTTGGCAGCCTGGATTATCAGAGTTATAAATTATTGTATTCGAATATTTAAAGACTACAATGTCCTTGAGCTTATAATGTTTAAAGATTGATGAGTTAATGAATGGCAAAGGTGGGTAATTTTTCTGAAGTTTTATGATCATTTAGATAAAAGGTGATCTATAAGCTGAAATAAGCTCCTTTTTTGAGCTTATTAGATTACAATAATCTAGGCTATTAGATTATAATAAGTTACCTTATAATTTGGATTGTTTGTTTCCACTTATAATTTATAAGCTAGATTATAATAATCTTAAGTGAAAACAAACAGGGCCTAAAGCTCAGCACATACACTTTCCACAGATTAGCAACGCGTTTTCCAAGACAGGGCAAGAGAAACTCTAATCTAGAGCCGAAATAAATAGGATTTGACCATATTCCGGACTAATTTGGTATGACTGTGACTTATGATTTCTGATTAAAAATTTTGAATTTTAGCTGTTTACGACAGACATTACGGATAGAGAGATACTCGCTTGCGATTTTGGTTGATACAGATGTTAGACTTTTAATGTGTACTACAATTAATTTGTAGACCCCGTCTTGAGAAAATATTTCGTTTGAAAGTTTGATACTGTTATAAAAGATAAAAGCCATTTTTATAATCCGTTAACAGGCCCTCCTACTCCCGGTACATGTCACTGTCACATGTTGGCGCCACAAGTCCGTTCCGTTTCCACGTTGCATCCGCAACAGCATGCGAGAAGCAAAAGAGAGAAATTCAGATAGTCATTATGCCGGGCTTGCATTTACGCGCGGGGAAAAGTCCGGCTGCCTCCGTTGGCTGCCACTGCAGCGACGGCGTTGTCAAGGGCAGAGCGGACGGAGCCAGTGGCAGAAACTGGCCAAGAAAACTGAAAGCAACTATACTATACGAGCTAGTGTGCATTGGTCCATCTAGAAGAAGAGAGAGAAAAAAGTACTCAAGAGACTATTTGCCATTGTTTGTTCATACTACACATCTAACGCAGACCCATTGGTCTTTTTCGAAGGACCCAAGGTTGAATAATTAGCTATGAGCACTGGAAAATGATTAGGGTCTTGGTTTGGGGGCTACTGTCGCCCGTGTGGAGTGGGCGTTTGTTGGTCCCATTCTTTTCTGCTTTTTGGTGGGCTTTTGGTTTTTGTTCTTTCAACAGTTACTATTTGGCTTTGTTTATATTGACTTTTAAAAGCTGTTTTTTATAGTAAATAATTTTTCTACAGTACTTAACTTTCAAGCGGGGTATTTTTTTCAAGATGAGGTCTGTTAGTTGATTGAAGTACACACTGTAGCGACTTTATTTATATCTGCTAAAATTGCACCGAGTTTCTCTCTCTCTCCGTATAACTCTCTACAATATGCTAATATTTATAAGATAAAACTAAAAACCATCAACAAAAATCATTATGAATAGACTTTTATTAAACTAATAAGCCGTTGCTAAAATAACATATCCGTTAAGCACTCTTCGGAGACTCATCAGTTCGAGTACGCACTGCTTCCACCGTGGCGAGCGAGCGATGTGACGCGTTGCCAAACCGATCGGGACTTTTCTACGTAGTGTGACCTCAAGTAGACACCACCACCACACAACGGGGCAGAAAGAAAACGACCGATGGAATCGCTACTTCACGCTGGCCATTGTAACTCTGCGCTAGACGACGAACCTCAATCAGCTGTACGTCCATGCACGTAGAATCCAAGAGATAAAACTGCTGACGAAAGACGAACATTTTCCAGTCACGCCTCTATATAGCTATAGAAACGGCCGATCCTATCAAGGTCCCAAGAAGAATTCAAAACTGGCACGCCTTAGTGCTCACTACAGCTCCATCCGATCGTCCCTTGCCAGCACGCATGCCACGTTTACCGAGTCAACTGCAGGTCCCGGTCCAAGTTGCGTGCAGCGTGCCGGGGCATCCCGTGCATGGAATGGACTGTACTCTCCGGGCACATACATTCCTGAGCATCACGGTAGGTATTAAGATAGACACGTTATCTCTCTACGAGATCATTGTTATCTATTTTTTTTACTTTAACAAGTGCTAAAGTTATATATTTAGCTAGAAAAACATTTAACTTTTTCTGATCTTAGCACTAGCTTTCGAGGTTTATTTGGATATCATGCAATTTAGGCTTAGCATCTACTCCTCTGTTCGTTAGCATAGATATAAGAAATTTCTTTCACCTCTAGTATTAGCTTAGCAGTTAGCACCTAGGCATACACGTCCTTTTATAAAGTTAGGATTTTAAAGCTGCCATCAATAAGCTATAGCATTGCCTGGGAAGCGAGGAACTGCCATGGCCTCTGTTTCGCAGCTGTTGCTTCTCCTCTTGTGCAGCTATCGTTCTCTCGTTGCTCATGCAGGACATGAGCAGAGTTACAAGGTTCTTGCAACGTACTCGCTGAAGCCTAAACCCGTCTGCTCCGAGCCCAAAGGTCTCTCCATGCATGCATGCGCGCAGTATCTGTAATTCCATTTAGTTACTCCGTGCGGTTGTAATCATTTCCGTGCGTTGATTTTGCAGTGGCTCCGTCGTCCTCCGGTCGCACCACGGTGCCGTTGAACCACCGGCACGGCCCGTGCTCGCCGGTGCCCTCCGAGAAGAAGCCAGACTTTGCGGAGCTGCTCCGCCGCGACCAACTCCGAGCTGGCTACGTCCAGCGCAAGTTCTCCAAGAACCGCGCCGACGGCGAGCTCCAGCAGTCGGAGGTCACCGTTCCGACAACGCTGGGCAACTCCCTGAACACGTTGGAGTACGTCATTACCGTCTGCATCGGCTCGCAGGCGGTGGCCCAGACCATGACCATCGACACCGCCAGCGACGTGTCGTGGGTGCAGTGCAACCCGTGCCCCATCCCGCCGTGCCACTCCCAGGCGAGCTCGCTCTTCGATCCCAGCACGTCGAGCACGTACGCCCCGTTCTCCTGCGGCTCCGCGGCGTGCTCGCAGCTCGGCGAGGCGGGCAACGGCTGCTCGGACTCCCAGTGCCAGTACACTGTCACGTACGGCGACGGCTCGAACACCAACGGGACGTACGGCTCCGACACGCTGTCGTTGACCGATTGCGACGTGGTCAAGAACTTCCAGTTCGGGTGCAGCCACGCCGAGTCGGGGTTCAACGACCGAACTGACGGGCTCATGGGGCTCGGCGGCGGCGCGCAGTCGCTCGTGTCGCAGACGGCGGCGACGTACGGCAGTGCCTTCTCGTACTGCCTCCCGCCGACCCCGGGCTCCTCCGGGTTCCTCACTCTCGGCGCGCCGAGCGGCGCGTCGGGCTTCGCGACGACGAAGATGCTCAGAAGCAGACAGGTTCCGACGTTCTACGGCGCGCTCCTCCAGGGCATTGCCGTGGCCGGCAAGAAGCTCAGCGTGCCGCCCTCCGTCTTCTCCGCCGGGTCCGTGATGGACTCCGGCACGATCATCACGCGGCTGCCGCCGACGGCCTACTCGGCGCTGTCGTCGGTGTTCAAGGACGGGATGAAGCAGTACCCGCCGGCGCAGCCCAGGAGCATCCTCGACACGTGCTTCGACTTCACCGGCCAGGACAACGTCACGATACCGTCCGTCGCGCTGGTGTTCTCCGGCGGCGCGGTCGTCGACCTCGACGCGAACGGGATCATGTTCGGCAGCTGCCTCGCGTTCGCGGCCACGGACGACGACGGCACCACCGGTATCATCGGCAACGTACAGCAGCGGACGTTCGAGGTGCTGTACGACGTCGGCCGGAGCGTCTTGGGGTTCCGGCCCGGCGCGTGCTGATCCGCGCGAGCGGGGACACCACACGGGGAGGGTTAGTGGCGGAACCAGAATTTAGTTACGCTCTGGGTTTAGTGGTGGAATAATTTAGACTATCTGGCTTCGATTATAGAAATGTTATCCATACTGAACTGAATTTATTCGAACTGTAAACTAGATATTTTTTCACACACCGAACTAAAGTCTACACTGTTTTAGGTGTCGCTCCGCCCCTGGAGGGAGGTAGCTAGCTAGGCTGCTCTCATGTGGTTGTCTACTTGTTTGCGGTTGCGAGGTCAGAGACAAGAAGTGGGCCAAAATCAACCGGCAGTTTGATTATAATTGTATGTGATAGCAACACGTTCATGGCAAATGTAATCTACCAACCAAAGATTAGGGTAATCTTCTCCTAATTCTATATGAATAAAGGATTATAATTGATTAAATTGGTTTCAAGTGATGGATGATGCCAATAATTAGTGATCTACGTGTAAGCAAGTAGCATGGAGAGAAGTAAATATTTCAGCTTGCATTTTGAGCAATCTAGGCTAGCTCCCATATATTTTTGTGTAAGCAACTAACCATGACCGTTTATCTGATTTTTCACTATGTTGAGAATATTCATAATATTTATGTGCTGAGCAATTAGCACTCGTGTCGAGTTGGAATTTGCATTTGCGAAAATTTTACGATTTTTCAATGCTGACTGCCATCGGTGATCTGACCGTTGTGCAGAACCGATCAAACCGACCGAGTTGTCCCTTAGGCATTTTTTCCAGGGGCGGTCAGACCGGCTTGGTCCAAGCGGTATGACCGGCTATGTTGGCTTTTGGCATTTAGACACCAAGCTAAGGTGTAGGAATGTCAGAAGATGTTTTTACGCTAGGTGTCATCTCATCTAGAGCTCTGAGTCAAAACTAGATAGTAAAATACTGAATTTCCAGATAGAGTTGTTCTGGTAATTTGCCCTGGCGGTAGACCAGCTTGAAGGGCGGTTAGACCGGCTGGCCAATGGCGGTCTGACCGGCCACGAACTGTTCTTGGGTGAGGGGTTATGGTGATTTCGGGAATTTGGTTGTGGGTTGAGTTTTGGGGTCTAGGTCATTGCATTCATGAAGCACGTTTGGACTAACGTGAGTTAAGTTCTGAAGAATTTATGTTCTAAAATGGTTTTTTTGGTCTTTGATGTGCAGGTGCTTGGAGGCAACCATGGTCGATAGTGTGAACAAGGACTAGGCTCAGGATGAGCTGAGGTGCGGTCAAGGAAGCCGAGTAGAATGGTTAGGCTCAAGCGAGCCGTAGGAGAAGACAAGAGATGTTGAAGGGAATGCTCAAGCAACTGTTCATCGAATGACATGGTCGGTGCAAGTGAGGTGCGGTTGGGGGAATCGACAAGGAGTGACTTGCCGATGTGTGAGCCATTAATGAACCTACATGTTGTATGCATGAGGATTACTTGCAAAGGAGAATATGACTATGGACTAGGCTTGAGGAGAAGATGAGGTTCATGATCAAGGCAAGTGTGTTTTGGCGGGAAAACCAAAATACTGAAAACAACAAAGGGGCCAAAACCACGACACTTGGAGTGCGTTTGGAGAGCGGTTTAGGTTAAGGAGGTGCTGAGAAGGCCAAGTGAATAGAAGCTTGCTTCTTAGCAGGTTTAGGCTTATACGTTTCACATAGTGTGCATAAGTCTTGTGTGAGTGTAAAACCCGGTGTGCATGGGGTTAACAGGTTTTTTAGTTATGCTAATAGATAGTATCCATTAAGATTAAATGTGGGTTGGTTGCCCCATCTATTTGAGTGGAAGAGGTTAGTGGCTGAGGAAGGCTAGCAAAAGGGAAAGCAACCACCTCTCTCTTCTAGGGTTTGGGTGAGTGCTCTTGAGTGAGAGAGCTTTGTCCTTTTATGGTGGAGTGGCTGTAAATTAAACCTCTATAGGTTGCATAGATTAATTTTGTTCATCATCCATAGTGTGTTCTCGATCTTATTGATTTTGTTCTTGTTTTGATTGGAGTTTTTACTCTGTCTTTTTTCCTCTTGATCTTGCTGATTTTATGGATGTGTAAGAGATGAAGATGCCTCATGAGGATCGTATACCATCCATCTAGGAACTAGCTGCAGTAAGATATTGGATTTTGTCCTATTTGGTTTGATTTGGAGCCATTTTGTGAAATCGTGTTCTAGGGTTTTGGTCACAAATCTTTGGGCATTTTAGTTTGTTATGACATATGGGAACATATCTAGAGCCATTTTAGTCGTATCAAACCCCACGAGCAAGTTGTAAGTTTAAGCTACATTAAGTTGATTTTGATGGTAATAACAAATACATTTGTGAGACTAATTTGTTTATCTCTCCTAAATGGTATCCTTTCAAAATGGTATTATCCTCTTCTCACAAGTGGTAATTTCAAGTGGTATCTTCCGACAAGTTGTATCTCCTTCAAGCTATATCAAGTGAAAATCATGGAAGATAAAGTGTCAAGTTTGATCTTGTGGGATACGAGTTGATAATACAAGTGACATCAAGTCTTTACAAACAGAATCAATCATACATGATGTCATGTATGTTCTCAAGTGATATCAAGCCTTTACAAATGGATTTAATCATACTTGATATCATTCAAAATCATAAATGGTGTGAAGTCTCTACAATTGGAATTAATTACACTTGGTATTAATTATTTTTATAATTGGTATTCTTTATGATTACAAGTGATATTTTATAAGTGGTATCTAATGTCATCATAAGTGGTACAAATATCAAAGTGGTGTATGATTTTCATGGAAAATATAAAAGAACCACAAAAGATTAAAAAACACCTAGAATGGACAAAAGACTTATAAGTGGTACCTATTATGGACAAAAGGTTTACAAGTGGTAATCCTTAATTCATGGTACTAGATGACATAAGGAGAAAAAGGTTAAACAAAAGGGAAGATATATGAAAGGAGAAGACAAATAAAATGAGGAGAATCGTTTGTGTGTCAAAAGAAAAGAAGAAAATGCCAAGTAGAATCTTTGTTTAAGTGAAAGTTTTTCTTTGTGAAAACCTATCTAGTATTTTGAGCTTACTTAAATAAAAAGGGTAAAATGTTAATATTGAAAAAACCTATTTTATCTATTTGCCCAAAATATTTTATAAATCTTGTGAATGAATGTGTTTCATTCTCTTTTGTCTCTTTTGGTGTTCATGCTGAAAGATTTAAAGTTTTACAACTGGTTTTGAGAAGATTTATGATTTTCATATCTTTCAGTGTGCTCATAATCTAAGGAAGACATAATAATGAATCTTAATCCTCTATTGTTAATCTATATTGATAAATTTTCTCAGATTTATTAGACTTTTGTAACTCATTGTTTCAGCTAGCCTTTGAAGCCCACCTCAATTGGAATATATTTTAAATGCCAAAAGGAGAAGAACTCCAAAAGCCTTCAAGTGTAAGATTATTTGAATGCGTTTCAAATATCTTGTTCTTAATTTCCTAAAATTCCCTCTTGGTCATATGTATTTATTTTTATACTCTTTATGCCCACAATTTAAGTTGCATTCATTGCTATCATGCTCCATCTTGGCTTAACTCTTTTTCCATTGCTTTTTGATGATAAATGACAAAACGGGGAGAATGATGAATAATAGCATTGGTATACTGTGTAAAATGCCAAAAGGGGAGTATGCGAGAATAGCAAAAAGAGAAAAAAGGGGAGAATGTATAAAGTATGTAAATTGTTAAATTTGCCAAAAGGGTAAATTCTTTATGCTTATGCTTTCACCTTAGCTTAATTTCCCAACATATGTTCATTATCATCCAAATGCTATTATTGTTAATGGATTTGTCATTCATCACCAAAAAGGGGGAGATTGTAAGGTTCAAACTCTATTAAGTTGATTTTAGTGGTAATGACAAATATATTTGTGATCTAACTTGTTTATCATTTATTATTTTGCTTAGTCTTATTTGAATGTGATAATGACAAATGGTTTTGAATAAAATGACAAATACAATTGTGAGACTGACATATTTATTGATTATGATATTAGTTAGTCTCAATTGGAAGAAGAAGTGAAAACCATAGAGGTATGCATTCTACATCATACTCTTATGTTTTAATGAATTCGTTGGATTCAAAATGTAAATTGAACTTCACCAAATAATTTAACTTGAATATGTGCATATGTCTTTATTATATATTCTTGTATGCACACATTTAAGGGAAGTTCTCTCTATATTTTGAGATTTCATAAGTATTGATTCGTGTTTTTTTTCACATATCTCTTGAGTATATATAACATGTGTAGTTCATATATACTCATAATCGGGTTGTCAGCTAGTTCTTCTATTATGTGTTAATGGTTGGATGATTAATGATAATCGGATGAATTAGTTTTGCTTAAAACACTACTACAGAAAGCCTAATACTAGACGGCCAATCACAGACGGTTTGACAAAACCGTCTGTGATTGGCACTAACATAGACGGTTTTAATTTGAACACTGTCTGTGTTGTTGGCGTTGGAGAAAACGAGTTTCACAGTCCGTTCTTACCGATGAATCGTCTGTGATAATTTCGTATCATAGACGGTTTGTCTTAAAAACCGTCTGTGATAATCTGTAATTTTCTGTGATAATAACCCTAGGCATTTATTGCGCTGCTCAGAACCGCATGTTTCTTCATTTCGATCCAGATCTAGCCGGTGCTTCACTCTTTCGCTCAGGAGGCAAGCTAGGCAATTTCAGTCCAATTAATTAGGTGGGAGGAGGCAGAGATTACGCTTTGAAGATTCACACTTTTCTGGTTGCTCTAGATATGGTTAGTAATAAAATTTATTTTTCTTTGCATTACAATTTAGATGTAAATAATTGGTGAGTGTTATTGAAGATGGTTTACAAAATTGTTAGTTATATAGTAGCTGTTGTGTTTATAATATGAATTAAGATTCATATACTAAATTGTTATATATATACATAACGTAGGACCGAAGCTGGATGTATGCCGCGAGCCGTGTGAGTGAAGAGTAAATTAATGGTGTGTCTGCTTTTACAAGAGCTGCCGAGGAGGGTATGTTGAATAAGGGGATGGAATATATGTACTGTCCATGCACCGACTGCGAGAATTTAGAGATGTTTAAGAACCGAGGGCAAATTGAAGCGCACTTGATTCGGAGGGGTTTCAAAAAGGGTTATACGTGTTGGACCAGTCATGGCGAAGTGAATGATCATATGCTGCCAGATGACATCGCCCGATGACATCGTCGGTGAAGTGAATGACATGCCGTCGGATGATGTCGGTTGTGCTTCGGATTCGGATGGGTTGCACGATGACAATCTGGATCAGATGCTTCGCGATGTAGAAGAGAACTATGATGAGAGAGAGTATGTTAAATTCCAGAGCTTGATGGAGGACTCGGAGAAACCTTTGTTCACGTGATGCAGGTCAAAGTACATGAGGTTGTCGGTCGTGCTTGAACTGTTGAAATTTAAGGCAAGCAATGGTTGGTCCAACAAAAGTTTCACGGCGCTACTAGGTCTTTTAGCGGACATACTTTCGGAGGGAAATGAGTTGCCTAAAACCACGTATAAAGCCAAGAAGGTTCTTTGTCTGTTGGGAATGAAAATAGAAAGAATACATGCATGTCTGAACGACTGTATCCTCTACCGTAAAGAGTATGCAAACATGCATGTATGTCTAGTGTGCAACGCATCCCGATACAAACGTAACAATCAATCAGATGACGGTGAGGGAACAGAGGCGAAGAAATGACTTCTTTCTAAGGTAGCATGGTATTTTCCTATAATTCCCCGTTTGAAAAGGTTTTTTGCAAATCCAAAGGAGGCAAAACTGCTGCGTTGGCACTCGGAGGAGCACAAGAAGGATAGAATGTTAGGACACATTGCTGATTCCGCCCAGTGGAGAAACATCGATATGAGTTTTGTAGACTTTGGTGCAGAACCAAGGAATATAAGGTTTGGATTGAGTACAGATGGAATGAATCCTTTCAGTAGCATGAGCAGCCGATATAGCACATGGCCCGTAACTCTCTGCATCTATAACCTTCCTCCTTGGTTGTGTATGAAGCGAAAGTATATTTTGCTGTCGATACTTATCCAAGGGTCAAAGCAACCTAGAAATGATATTTATGTGTTCCTAGCACCGTTGGTGGAAGATCTAAAAGTACTATGGAACGAAGGGGTACATGTATGGGATGCATACAAACGAGAGAACTTTACTTTGCGCTCCTTATTGTTTTGCACCATAAATGAATATCCTACCCTTGGTAACCTATCGGGGCATAGTACAAATGGTGCCAAAGCTTGTACTCATTGTTTAGATGGTACCGAGAGTGTGTGGCTGAAACACTCACGCAAAACCGTCTACATGCGTCACCGCCGGTTCCTTCGGAGAGAAGGAAGACGGTTCAGCTCCAAGGCATTTAACGAGAAAAGAGATTTATAATATGGTTAAGGATTTAGATGTTGTCCTCGGAAAGGGATGTAAATTGAGTGCTCATGAGAAGAACACCTGTAAGAAGAAATCAATATTTTGGGACTTACCTTATTGGGAGTACCTAGATGTTCGACACTGCATCGACGTCATGCACGTGAAAAGAATGTATGCGATAGCTTGATTAGTCTTTTACCGAACATTCGTGATAAAACAAAGGACGGCGTCAACGCACGGCTTGACTTGGCTGATATGGACATCAGGTCTGAGTTAGCACCGATATGCACTGATAATGGACGAACGTACCTTCCCCCTATGTGTTACAGTCTGTCCAAGGCCGAGAAAACAGAACTATGCCAGTGCTTGCATGGTGTCAAAGTTTCGTCTGGTTACTCCGGCAACGTGAAGAAACTTGTTTCGATGCAAGATTTGAAGTTAAATGGCATGAAGCCTCATGATTGCCATGTGGTGGTGACACAGATGCTCAGAAGGTCATCGGTCCCGAAGGACTAGATGCTCTGCAGGACGAGGTGGTGATGACTCTATGTCATCTTGAAATGTATTTCCCTCCTTCGTTTTTCGATATCATGGTCCATCTCATTGTTCACGTTGTGTGGGAGATAAAAATGTGCGGGCCGTATTCCTACGTAGTATGTACCTATTTGAGAGGTTCATGGGAATTCTCAAGTCATACTTACGGAATCGATCTCGCCGGAGGGCAGCATCGTCGAAGGTTATGCAAGCGAAGAGGTCATTGAGTTTTGTGTCGATTATATGGCTCAGATTCAACCGATAGGTGTGCCTCAATCTCGGCATGAGGGGAGGCTGAAGGGTATCGGAACTATCGGAAGAACAGCAATCACTCTAGATATGGACACGTATACTCAAGCCCATTTCACGGTCTTGCAACACATGACTGAAGTGACGCCTTTTGTCGACCTGCATAAGGATGTGCTTCGGTAACAGAATCCGGAGCGGCCGGATGTTTGGATCATGAGGCAGCACAACAGTCGGTTCAACCAATGGTTGAAGGAGCAAATCGCTAGGAGCTCGCCAATTGAGATGCTGATATGGTTGGCAAAAGGGCCAACATTTACAGTTGTGACATGGCAAGTATATGACATAAATGGGTACACATTCTATACACAGTCTCAGGATGTAAAGAGCACTAACCAGAATAGCGGTGTCCGCATAGATGCGTTCAGTACCGATGGGTCGATAAACTCATACTATGAGTTCATAGAAGAGATTCGAGAGCTCGACTACGTGGTTTTCAAGATCCCCTTATTTCGCTGCCGTTGGGTACATCTCCCACAGATGAAGGTTGACAAGTATGGTGTCACTACTGTGGACCTAGAACGTATCGGGTACAAAGACGAACCATTCGTGCTCGCCAACCAAATTGTTCAAGTTTTCTATGTAACCGACCCGGCAAATAAGAAACGCCATGTAGTTCTTCATGGACAAGGGAGAATTGTCGGAGTAGAGAATGTAGAGGACGGGAAAGAATACAATCAATTTGACGAGTTACCTCCATTTGGAAATGGCATAAGGGTCGACGACAAACAACGTGACGAAACTAGTTACGTACACATTGATCATCATGAAGGGCTAATTTTTAAAGGAAATAAGCAACTGGAATGAGAATGTACGACATATATGTGGGCATTTGCATTTACGTATATAACAATATATGCATGTATGTGATGTATATGTGAATTGACATTTATGTAAAGAATGTGATGTGATGTATATGAGAATGAGAAAATGTGCAAAGAATTAATACACTATGTGAGGTAGATGAATTTTGAATGCTGGTTGGTGTTTATATGAGAAAATGTGTTCGAATGCTGGTAGGTGATGTATATGAATGCTGGTTGGTGTTTGTGTATTAATAACTACAGCGGGGGGAAGGGCTTATCACAGACGGTTCTCAGTTTAGAACTGTCTGCGATATCAATATCACAGACGGTTCTAAGTTAATAACCGTCTGTGATAGTTATACTATCATAGACGGTTCTAAAAATAGAACCGTCTGTGATATTTATTACCACAGATGGTTCTTAACTTAGAACCGTCTGTAATAATCCTTTGTATACAACCCCCGCCAGTGTTTTGCGCGTACTGCAGTTATTAGCAAACCAACACTTAGTCGCTCTAGCTAGATCCCGATCGAGCCCGTTGCCGGTCACCTCCGTCGATCCCCTGAGCCGGCTGCCGTCTCCCCTAGGCCGTCGCTGTCCTCCTCCCTCGGGCCCGTCGCCGCTGTTGTCCCCCCGAGGCCATCGCCGTCGTCCTCCCTCCGGCCCATCACCGCTGCCGTCCCTCCGAGGCCGTCGCCGCTGCCGTCCCTCCGTCGATTCCCCGAGCCGGCTGCCGTCTCCCCGAGGCCGTCACCGTCCTCCTTCCTCGGGCCCGTCGTCGCTGCTGTCCCCCCGAGGCCGTCGCGTCCTCCTCCCTCGGGCCCGTCGCTCCGATCCTGTCGCCGCCGCCGTACCCCCGTCGCCGTCGCCTGTATATCTTGTTTAGAAATGCTTAGAAATGCCTGTAGATCTTGTTTAGAAATGCTTGTAGATCTTGTTTAGAAATGCTTAGAAATACTTGTAGATCTTGTTTAGAAATTCTTAGAAATGCTTGTAGATCTTGTTTAGAAATACTTGTACATCTTGTTTAATCAGGGATTGCCAGATAATGTGCCTTGAGTGTGTCCAGATCTTGTACACATGCTATTTGATTCCAATGAATATATAATTTGGTGACTGGTGTTGCGTACATATTCATTCAGGGATTCCCATAATTGTTTAGTCAGGCATAGTTTGCTATTTGATTTATTTTGTAATGTTCACAGTAAATTGTTTACTGCAGTACCATAGTAAATTGTCTTTTGCTTGTTGTGAGTGTTAGTATATAGTATTAGCAACTAAAGTAGGTGCTAAGATAGGCACATCACCCCCTCCCGTCTACTGCTCTCCTCTCTTCCTAACATTGAGCATCATGTTTCACTTTTTTTGTTTCCTCATCTTCCAATTCAATATAATCACTTATCTTATCCTAATAGACCCACAAATTGAAGCAACACGTCATCCGCACATTCTACAACATCATCGCCGGATGCGTCCGCTCCAAAATCACAACGCCGAGGAGGAGGGCTCTCGAAGAAGCCTGAGGGCCGATTTACCATCACAGAGATCGATGGTTCTGGGACCCCTCTCTTTCCTCCTAAAGCAATAAGCGCATTCCGAAGAATGGTCGAAATAGTTGCACGAGAACGAATTGAGATCACATTCAGTTCGTCGAAGAGCGTGCCTGAGACTCGGAAACGTGAGCTGCTGACCGAAATTTTAGCATCGTAATTATCGGTAATTAATGAACTATTCGTATGTTGTTACATGTATATAATTATTTTTGTTGTAACGCTTACTGCGGATCTGGTTGTTGTGGCTTCAGGTAGTCGCAAACATGAAACACTTGACAATATTCTACGATAATGGTCTTGTACGGGTTGGACCTATCAACATGCCAATACAAGGTGCTCCAAGCCGATTGACTCGGCGTCATGAATATTCATAAGCTATGAAGCTACATCCGAAGGGTGTTCTCCACGGAGGCAATGGCGATGAAACCTGCCATCAAGGGCATCACCTGCACCAATGGTGTTGGGAGCTCGTGAAGACGAATGACACTACAGTATGGAGGCAATACATGCAAATTGCCTCTCAGCCTGAGGTGGCCATTTACGGGAGGCTGATGGTGTACCTAAGTTTCGCGTGCTGGGAGTCAAAAAACGTTGCTGGGAGTCGAAAAACGTTGATGAGCCCGGCCCCTCGACACCCGGGGAACCACAAGCGGAGTTTCAATATGATATCACTGAATGTGTTGTATTGGAGGATAGATTCGCCCCTGATTTCATGCGGAATGAGGAGGCAGGCATGTAGTGGTCAGCTCAAATTGACTGCCACAAGTATCTACCGAACCAGCCGCTCGGGTTAGAGTCCGACGAGGATATTGACCCAGGCTCCGATGAGCGAGGATGACGCACAACAGATGACTAGTCCACCCGGGGGAATTGTGTCGTCGAAGGTGCCCTATGTGTCCTCTAGGCTCAATGATGTTATGGTGCGTTCCGTCGTACTGCCGCAAGAAGAAGGGTCCTAGTGGGAGTTTCAAGCTGACACCCTTCTAGTTGAACAGAGCTTCCCTAGCAAGGCAGCTATGCAACAAGTTATTACATGGCACACCTTGTCTATCAACCGTGTGTACTGAGTGCACCGGTCCAACCCAGTCAATTATGCTGTGAAGTGCGTAGTGGAAGGCTGCTCCACAAAGTTCAGCGCTTAACAAGCCAAGATTTTTGGCTCGGCCATCTTGATCAAGGCGATGATCGATCACACTTGCGTGCTCAGCAAGCCCCTGCGCCATCATCGAAACGTGACTTCGGCATATGTGGCAAGCATCATCAGCCACCTAGTTGTGACAGACGTTTTCATCTCCCCAAAGATGCTCATATCAGAAGTCGCTAATATGGTTGGCTATCCAGTCAGCTACAGTAAGATCCGACGAGGCAAGTACAAGGTCATCGAGTCCATTTATGGGATGTACGAAGAGGCGTACAACTTTGCGCCTAGATTGCTTCACTAGATAGCCGAATCAAACACTGCCACGTACGTAAACAAGCTTGAGCATCCAAATGCTGATGGAGGGCCCAATTGCTTCATACAGGACCGACTATTCTGGGCTTTCGCCTAGGCTATTGAGGGCTTCAAGTTTTATCGTCCTGTGCTCACGATGGATAGCACTTTCCTCACAGGGAGTTACAAGGGAACCATTCTCACTGCGGTGGTGGCCGACGCAAATGACCACCTTCTCCCAGCGGCATTTGCCATTGTGGAAATCGAGAACAAGTTCAGTTGGCTCTGGTTCCTGAAGAACGCGAAGCAAGCGGTGGTTGGTGACCGACCCAACGTTTGTGTTATCACGGATCGCAATGCTGGGATGATGGCCACGTTGAACACCAGCAGCATGGGACCGGACCCCCTCATCAGTGGAACGATATGCGAACCCGATGGTGCATAAGGCATCTTGCATCTAATTTGTTCGCACGGTTCCGTAGCTAGGAAGTTGTGAAGATATTCAAGGCATTGTGTCTGCAAAATCAGAGGCGAAAGTTTGAATCCATCTAGACAGAGCTAGAAAGGTGAACTACGAATGGAGAGCAACCCCGCGGCACCATAAGTTTCTCCAAGTGGATTCGTTGGCATGCTCCTGAATTAGAGAAGTGATCCCTTCTCTATGACATGGTTGGTGTGAGGTATAGAATTATGACAACCAACATATCTGAGGTGTACAATAGCATCCTGAAAAGTGTGGTGTGCCTCCCTATCACCGCGATCGCAGAGGAGACATGGACTCGCACTGTCGGTTATTTCGTCAATAGAGCCACCGCAGCCAGGCATCAAATAGACGAAGGCAAGAAATGGTCTGAGAACATGCAGATGCATATGGAAGTTAAGATGGAGACAGCCCGAATGCACAACATTCGGGTAGTCGATGGCCTACAAAGGAAGTACGAGATCAGGCTTCGGCAAAAATATTTGAATAGTCATGCCAGGGGTGAAATGAAATAAACATGCATCCAGGGTGATGTGACAACATGCACCTGCAACAAACCGACGCTCCTACACAAGCCATGCTCGTATGTGTATAAGGCATGTGCGCAAATGAGGCAGATGTCCGAGGCGTACATCTCAGAGTACTATGACATGCAACACCTTTTCAGTACATGGAGTGCAGAGTTTCACCCCTACGGTTTGGACATGAACTACAGGAATCTTTGGCCGGACATGCTACGGTGGACCCTCAACAAGGAGTTAAAGATAACTACGAAGGGGCGTCGGCAGACATGGCACTTTCAAAACGATATGGTTGTGAGCCAACGTACCAGCATTACCCGCACAGTAAAATACAGAATATGTAAGACCTTCGGTGACTCAATGAAGGATTACCCCAACAAACCGAGCTCGTCTGATAATCACCTGCCGTCCCTCACTGACGGCGGCTCGCCGCCATCCCCATCGGGCGGCGGTCGCTGCCGTCTTCTAGCGGGACGGCAGGGCCTATCACCGGCGGCGTCGCTATGTGTCGCCTCGCTGGCGTCGCCGCTCGGCCGTCGAACGGCAGAAGTGAAATTTTTACAAATACGTTACGCATACGTCTAGTTTTGTAAATACGGTGCGTAACAGTGCCAAATCCGGTTTTGTCTCCGTTTCTTTTGTGCACGTACACGGTACACGTATATTTATACTCCTATACGATTGTAAGTTGTCACGAGTTAATGAATCGCTCGATCAGCAGGAACCGGGCATGAACCCGACGGTGCTGCCGTCGAAGCGGACCGCGAACGAGCGCTGCTGCACGTTCCCGAGGATGGCCGCGTTGCCGTCGCCGCCGTTGGGCGCGAACGCGAGGCACCCGCTCGACAGGATCCCCGACGCCTCCAGCCTCATGGTCGCGCCGCCGCTAAACGTCAGCGCCACCGTCGGCAGCGTCACGCTTCCGTACCCGGCGAAGTTGTAGCACGTGTCCAGGATCCCGATCCCCGGCGCGGTCGGGTAGCCGTAGGGGGCCATGGCGCTGCGGAACGCCGACCGCAGCGCTGCGTACGCCGTGGGCGGCAGCCGCGTGACCACCGTTCCCGTGTCCACCACCGTGCCCCCCGAGAACACCGACGCCGAGACTCCCAGCTGCTGCCCGCCGACGCTGATGCCGGAGAGCATCACCATGTAGAACGTCGGCGCCGATAGCAACGCCGTCGTGGAGAACCCCGACGTGCTGCTCGGCCCGCCCAGCGTCAGGTACCCCATGTTGGTCGGTGTCGGCGGGAGGCAGTACGAGAAGACCCCGCCGTAGGCGCCCGACGCCTGAGACACCAGGGACAGCTCCTGCCGGCCGAGTCCGAGGAGCCCGTCGACGCCGCTGAACAGCCCCCCCTGTGTGTGGCCGCAGCCGAAGAGGAACCCCTTCAGCGCGTCCGATCCCGTCAGCGTCAGTGTGTCGGAGCTGTACACGCCGGAGGTGTTGGACCCGTCGCCGTAGCTGACCACGTACCCGCACTGAGCTCCCGAGCAGCCGTACGCGTAGATCCCCAGCCCCGAGCACGCGGCCGCGCCGCACGGCACGGCGGAGTAGGACGACGACTGGGTGGGGTCGAAGAGCGGGTCCTTCTGGCCATAGCACGCGGGCAGGGGACACGGCTTGCACTGCACCCACGACACGTCGCTGCCCGTGTCCACCTCCACCGTCTGCGCCACGGCAGGCGTGCCGAGGCTCACCGTCACCACGTACTGCAGCGTGCCGATGGAGAACCCCAAGTTCGCCGGCACCGTCGCCGACTCGGAACTCCCCAGCTGCTGCGCGCGCGCTGCGCCGGCCCCCGAGATCCTCCTCTGTATGTATTCCGCGCGCCTCTGGTCCGCACGGAGCGTGTCGAGGAAGGATGGCGTCCTCTGCGCCGACGTCCAGGACGGGTTGCACGGACCGTGCCGGTGCGTCAGCCGCAGCACGGCCGACGTGCCGTTCCGCTGCGGCGCGACTGAAACTAACCGCACAAAACGAAATCAGCACTCTCGAAAGGTCCCGTGTATAACGGCAGGAAGACCGAAATAGCTCAAGCCAGTACCTCGGCCGGGATCGTGGCACGTCGAGCCCGACGCGAAGCTGGCGGCGGAGACGGTGACGTAGCTCCCCTCGCCCGCGGCGCCTGCGCCATGGCGGGGCAAGGAACCGAGGGCGCCGGCGCAGAGGAATGACAAGAGGAGGGCGCGGTGCACCGGGGAGAAGGTCATGGCGCGCGCGTCGGCTCGTCCCGGACGGGGCCAAAAAACGGTGCCTAAATATGGCGGACTAATCGGCGCGTCGGCCTCAGCCACCGTGCAGCAGAGGCGGCCGAGCCCAACCCAGCATGCGGTGGATTGGATGGAACCGCGTAATTCTTCGTTCTCGTGGCGGCGTAGGACTCGACCATCGTGTCTGGTCTTCTCCCCTCCCCACCATAACGACATGCTTTTGAGCGCGATGCGACCTCAATAGTCTTCTTTTGGTACGCTCCCAACAACGCGACGGTAAAAAAGGGTTCGTTTCTGCACCCTCCATTTGACACACGCATATCATCGCGTAATAAACACGGATCGATAAAATGGAGAACGGCATGGCTGATTTCGTACATCGGCGTGACGTGAACGAGTACGGTTCAGCAGATTCGACGCCGACAGGCTTGAGTCTCAAGGTTGCTTTATTACTTCTGCTGCTTGCTGAATAGTAGCATTTGGATTGTGACTTATTATTTTAGTGAATAATGATTATTAAAAAATTAAAATAAAATTAAAAAGCTTAGAGTCATAGAAGTGGTGATCTCCTAACCTGTCAATTGGCGGACGAATATGAACTCTCTGCTGTATATATGTCGGTTTTTTCGGCACCTTTTCGGGTACGAGCTCAACAAACTGATAATCGTCAGATTCCTTTTGCACTGAAACCTCTCTTGAAAAGAAACTCAAAGCTGTGGCATACAATTGTTACAGGGCCTGGGGACCTTGTCCCCTGACGGAGACCTTTTATCTGCCACACTTTCCTCAGCCTTGTTGCCATCTGGCGCCGTGAGTGCGACACGATCGATGTTCCAACAAAGGCGTAACTCATCTCGACCTTTGTTCTTTGCCGCCTTCTGTACGCAGAAGCGCAAGGTTCTCTCATCTTGAGTTCTTGACCTTTGTTCTTTGCCGCCTTCTGTACGCAGAAGCGTAACATTTGCTGTACGCAGAAGCACTCTTGGAAGACATGCGTCGTCGTGTCGCATGGCTGACATATACGCTAATTGCCCGATTATTTGGTGGTTGGTCGTGCAATTCGGTGGTTCGTGTCGCAAGACTGCATGTAGTGGTGCGCTGCCAAACATCGAACGGTCGACGTGTTTGAGCTTGATTCGGTCTTGCACGGTAAGCGGATTTGGTAGAAACACCAGATGATGGGGCGCACCAGTGGCGGGCCTCTTTTGCCCATGTATTGTTGATGAAATCATAAATAATTTTTGTATATCGTAGTGCGCCGTTCCCTAATAATGGATTCATCATAAAACTATATTAAAAAAACACAATATAAATGTTATACTTGCATATTGCCACAAGAAATGTTTGCACATTTACTTTCAAATCTATTAAAAGATTCGTAAATAAACAAATCTATGTGGACACAAATTTCACTTCCTGTAGGTTTATGATAAAAAAAAGCGAGAAACCGAACAACAAGCGAAACTTCTAGATAAGAAAACCACCGATCCCGCATTCATAACTAGGTGAAAACAGATCGAATAGTTTCCGATCGATCCGGATAATTTTTGAATACGGAATAATTCGGCTCGGATTTCTGTTGGATAGTCTTGGATCGGAAACGAATACGAATTTTTTTTCGAAAACGAATACGAATACGGTACTGCACTATCCGTCGAATACGAATACGGAATCAGACTATCCGAAAATGATGAAATCCGGATATCCGGCTCCTGGCCATATGGCCCAGGCCCATATCATATTCACCAGCCCATCACCGATTACCATCGTTCATCACTCCATCAGCCCATCAGGCATCGGCGTACTGCATGACTCATTGACTCTCTCGGTCTCTCTGACTTCATCGACCGCAGACTCTGCAGTTAGCACTTAACAGCGCCGCCGCCCTGTTCGTCTCCACTCTCCAGTCTCTAGCTCTGGATCCGGATCTGAGCAGAAGGCCGGAAGCTGCTCTCCACTGCCGCCCCTCCGTTCGTCTCCAGTTCACCGGCGCTGCCCTCGGTGCCTTCCTCGACCAGTCCGGTGAGTGAGCCGATGCTAGCTCTATCTCCCGTTCTTAGCAGCGCCGCCTCCCCCTAATTTCTTTCGATCTAGATCTGAGTGAAAGTTGCGGGCCTGCGGCGCACCATCGGCGGTGGCGCCGCTGCTCCACCGCCGCCGTCCGTTCGTCTCGGATCGCGGCGCCGCCTCGGCGCCTTGCCTCTCCGCCGCGCGAGCTTCCTTCCTCTACCAGTCCGGTGAGTGAGCCAATGCTAGCTCTCTCTCCCGTTCTTAGCAGCGCCGCCTCCCAATCCAGATCGGCGAAAGTTATGGGCTGCAGCGCACCTCTCGGCGATCGGGCGCTACTCTCTACCATGCCGGCCGTTTGTCTCGGATCGTGGCGCCGCCCTCGTCGCCTTGCCCTCCACCGCTGCGCCAGAGCTTCCTTCCTCGACCGGTCCAGTGAGTGAGCCGATGCTAGCTCTCTCTCCCGTTCTTAGCAGCGTCGCCTCCCCCTAATTTCTTCCGATCCGGATCGGCGGAATTTGCGCTTCTGGCACTGCATCGACGGATAGCGCACTGCTCTTCACCGCCGCCCATCCGTTCGTCTCCAGATCGCCAGTGTCATCCTCGGCGCCTTGCCCTCCGCCGCTACCCCTCCATTCGTCTCCAGATCGCCGATGCCACCCTCGGCGCCTTGCCCTCCACCGCTGCGTCGAAGACCGGAGCTTCCTTCCACGATCAGTCGCTAGCACCTCCTCTGTTTTCTTGTTTCTTCTTGTGCGTGTACTTGTGTTTCGACGTCGTGACAAGGCTCACGCCGACAATGCCATGGTGGCCGGCGCTCGTGAGCCTTAGCCATCCGCCGTGTCCCCGACTCCCCGTCCCTTTCCCAAAGTTCTTCCGACTTTAACTTTGTTATGATCCCACATGAATACATGATTGATGTTCCACCGACAATTGCATAGTTAATTTATGTTCAAATTGTTGATTGCAGCTACTAGATTTATGCTAGAATCTACAACTAGAAGTTGTTTGATTTGATTTCATACCACTTTGAGTATTTATTGAAATGAAACTAGTAGGAACAAGATGTCTTAGGATATGTCGATATAGAGGAGGACTTTATGGATGAAATGGAGGAATGAAATATTCTTATGTTTGTTCAAATTGCTATCGTGTGTACTCCATGAATTGCACGTTGTTGCTACTTATGCTATGTACTAATCGACTATTGAGTGTATTTTCATTGTGGATGAAAATACTAAGCTTGTTTAGATTTCATGAATGTTTTGAGAAGATAAACTATTTATGTATTTTAATTAATTTTAGACGTATAGTTTAAGGGGTTTTCATGTTCCGATAAATATTCGTGACCGTATTTATTTCGATTCGTATTCGCTCCATATCTATATTCGATATTATTCGTATTTGTATTCATATTCGAGGTATCCGTATTCGAATCCGCATCCAAGAAAAAAAATATGAAAACAAATATGGTAGAGACATTATCCGTCCGTATTCAATCCGTTTGCATCCCTATGCATAACCACTCCATGCTGCTCCATCTTCCCCTTCCCTTGATTAACAGCTGGCACAACATTAGAATCAGGGATTTCCGAAGGATGGGACATATTCTAGCTAAAAGAATGAGTCCATCTGGGATTTTTTTTATTTGGCCCTATTGTACCATCTTAATTTGAAAATTAGTTCCATATGACACGAAATTACAAAACTAGCCCCTTGTCAAGCACGAAACAACCCGTAGACGACGTGTAGCTCCTATCGTGCCACCCAACTACGGCAGCATCTGGCCACCACAGCAGCACCCCCAACGCGACACTATTTGGTCAGACGTGGCAGGTGGCGGGCCCCAAGGAGGTGCCACGCCACCCGACCGCGGAGGCACCAGGGGAGGTGCCGCGCTATGGGGAGATGCCGCGGTGGCCGGATGCTGCCGCGATCAGGTGGCACGTCACTTCCGTGGGAATGTGTGATCGTTAATTATATACTTGACTTGTTTAGACATGTTAGTCATATTAAAATATATCTAGGCAATATTTTTTCCTACCTCCGCCCTATGCGTCGGCAAGTAAGGCTGTAAAAAAAGCTCGAACCTCGTGAGCTACTTGAGCTCGGCTTGTTCTAGGCTTGATTCGAGCTCGGCTCGAATTTTAAACGAGTTGAACTCGAGCTTGATCTCGAGCTCGCGAGCTTCACCGAGCCGAGCTCGAATAGTTCGCGAGTTTCGATTCGAGTTTAAATAGTGATACATATTAACTCTTACCGAGCTTACTTGAACCGAACTCGAGTTTTTCTTATTGTTGAAAATTAGTATATCTTGAAATTATTTTGACTGTTATCAAGATTACTAGAGCTGAGCTTGAACTCAAAGTTTTCTTATTATTGAAAAATAGTATATAATAAATTATTTTAATTATTGTCGAGTTTCAGTGAGCTCGGATCGAATCTACACGAGCTTAGACTGCCGAATTCAAGAAGTCCAGACTCAAATTCGAACTCAATCTCCACTCGAACTCAGCTGAGCTTCCATCGAGGTTCGAACTCCATTCGTTGACAGCCCTCTCGGCAGGCCGTTCCCCCCGCGCAGTTGCAAATTCGCAGTGGCTTGGCGGGTCGTTGCGCGAGGGGGGCGGTTTTATGTATGTTTCGACAGCCGTGCGGTAGGAGCGTTTGGTACGTCTAGGTTTTTTGCACATAACGTTCATGTGCGATGCATCTGGCGCGAAGTGCAGCGTTACCGTATTGGGCACTATCAGTATCAGGATTGCTTACCCCTTACGGAAGCTTGGTTAGCTTAAGGTGTCCGTTCATATTTCCAAGTTCCAATGGATTATCCCGGATTAACTCTTAGATCGTAATTAACCCGCTAGTGGTTGATGATGCGTCCAGGTACATCATACGTTCTACTATGCTAGTAGCAGCCAAAAGAGCTAGAATGGCATCTACTTTGCCAACGCAAATGCTTGTTTCTGAACGTCGGAATTTTACAGGAATTCTGCAAAAGCAACGTAAGTTGTCCTCAAATCCGACAGGTTGCCGAGTTCCTAGAAGTTGTGCTGCCGATTATTCGGCCAACGCTTCTCCTGTAAAACCACACAATAGGAACAAATTCCAGTATGGGGTACGGGCAGGCCAGCAGTACGACATAAGGAAACACGCGAGGACACAGAACAGGCCAATAGGGGAACAAATTCCAGCAACTCTATACAAAAAGTCATGCAAGGCCTCTCAACAAGGCACAGGTCATTTGCCAGAACCATTTCTCAATTGTACAAACCACAAAATCCCTCTCAGAAACCTAAAACATCCCACGACATATTCGATACACCTAGCAGTTACTTCCATTGATGACAATGTTACGTCATCTTAAGGCCTGTCCATCTGGTTATGACTCGAAGTTGGGGGGACCTCGCCATTGTTGTTCTCTGGAGGGCTGACTTCCATTGTCCTCTCAGCTCCAAAAGTAAAATTACCGGGAACATTATTTGGGCTGATTCGCTCGAAGATGGATGACACAGGCATCTGGTTGAACATAGGCGCTTGGGTGTCACCTGCTGGTCTTGGGAAACCAAATCCGAGAGAAGGAAATGACTCAGTTGGAACCACGGATTGAGTTAGCGTGCCAGCACTGGGTCCAAAAAGCTTTTGTTCATACTCAACAAGCTGACGCTGTGAAGCTGTACAAAACAAAGAGGTTACTGTTAGCTTATGATAACGCATTTGTATTGCTCACCAATTCTTAATATAATTTGAAATTCAAGGGTAAAATCTGTGAGAATCAAAGCTTGAGTAGTTGCTCAACAGTTGACAAACTTTATTGTCCCGTTTTCATTAACAAGAATGACAATGACTTGATGAGAAAAAAGATAGTTTTGTTTATTTGGATGTGCCCAAATTAAGAAAACATGAACAATCTGGATAACAGGTCATCCTATAGATTCCTCCCTGCGACTTGCAATGAGAATGTTAATGTTGAATATTTGATGCAATCAATGAGACAATGACAACACATATCTGTTTATTAACTAAATAGGGTGGTCGAATTTAGCTTACCACTACGAATTTTACTATGTATTAGCTTACCACTACAAATTTTATAGGTACTACTAGCGATTCAGCCAACAAACTATGAACAGGTGATTGGCGAGGATTTTTCAAGACATGAGATATGGATATATCTTTGATTACTAGACAAAAGGGTATGGAGTTACCATCTGTCAGTTGCACCTGTGGTCGCCGGTCTTTCAGCCACTGGAAACACTGTGCAAGTCTCCACCCTCTAGACGTCATCAAGAAAGCTATTACAATAGCTGCTGACCTTTAAAATGTGTTCCAGGCAAGTATCCATCAATCAATCACAACAATGCTAACGACATCAATGATAATGAGAACTACTCTACAAGCAAGCACCTGTTCTTCCCAGACATGCAATGGACAAGAACACGTGATTTCTCTCTTTCACATTGTTCTGCAATTGCAGAGAAGGAAATAATGAGACAAAACATCCTCATAGCGCTAAGAGGACAAGGAGATTCCTAGCTCAGTGCTGGAGAAGCGTAAGGTTTGTTCCCTATTGCACTAGTGGAAAGACTGCTGTGCATTCAACAGGTTCGAGAACTAAGAATAGAAAATATAGAATAAGAATCACTGATATACAAATATTACATCCCATTCTTGACAAACACAGAAATCAAGTTCACAGGCAGTATGAAGTTTAAACAATTATGGAAAGACCATGTTAGGACTGAAAGTGGAGAACATTAGGATAAAAAGCAGAGAATATCTGCTAGAGTGCAAAATCAAGCAGTAATGTCAAGTTCACAGGGCATAATAAATGGAACAGTAGACAACATTCACTCCATTCCAGACAAAAATGCTGAAAGAATAACAGAGATAATACCTAGAAATTGGATTGCACCATCAAAATCCAAGTTCCTATCATCCTGAAGGCAGTGGTAAGTGAATGAATTCCGGTAAAGATTTTGGCATTCTGGCACAGTCTGTTAAGCAATTAACAGTGAGTAATCTTCAACGTTCAAACTGAAGCATAAGAACAATAGGAGTTAATGCTGATATGATTTATGCTTAACTTCTAACAGTACAAGACCACCACCATACTACATATCGATGATTAATATACTGGTTCGAATAGTTTTTACAAGATTATATTAAAAATGAGGATGGCTACTGTACAAAACTTATTAGCAACAAATAGTTCCTCAACTTATCTATCCTTCCACATTTTCTCATTTCCCATACTTCCCACCTGTAGGATGAGTAGTGGATGATGGGAAAGGCCTTTGTAAGGTGTATACAAAACAAACACATGCACCACAATGGCATAGTCATCACTGATAAATATTAGCATTGGAGACAATATGACTGTCAGGCCTACAGACTCACAAGAAAAATTAACCATATAGAGAAACTAACCAGCAAGAATCATTGACGAGCACATGATGCACATCTTTCATATAACGGCAAGAAAATTAGAATATTGAATTCAAACAAACTGAATCCATATTCATCTACTATGAAGATTTAGTTATCAAACTCACTTACTTTGATGTGCGTAAACAAATTTTATGACAAAAAAAGTTATCACCATACAATTGAAATTTACCATTAGCAACGTTCCATAAAACCATGTACTTAGTAATTTTATCTCAACAAGCTTGATTAACTCAGAGTTTAATTATCTTGCCATTTCCTATCATGTTCTTTTAATTTCAGTTACACAACAAACACATGAAGTGCCAGTTATGTTTGTCAAACAAGATGCCACATGTTGTGACTACGGACCAAACAGTAAAGAGGGAGACTAGTAGAAGAGGAAGAGAGCTAACAGAGAGACGGTCTGTGGGAAAATGAGCGGACCTGCCCCTCTCATAACCCTCTTGGGGGTTTATATACATGAATAGGGTAGGATGGGGTTACAAAAGGTGAAGGTATATCGGTACATTCCTCTATACTATTGGGCCTATTACATATTGGACCGGTTGCAAGACCCGATTCACGGCGGGGGGGGGGGGCACCTACAACACCACACGTGAGTAATTATCGCCTAGGTTACTCCTCATTCATCAATGTTTCACTAGTGAGACACTCTTTTTTCCTATTAGTTTCAATCAAGTCTTACACACTTCAATTTTCCTCATTTTTGGCTCCTCCTATTCGACATCAAGTTCAAAGAAGCCCTTCAAGTTAATTGTCTTCACTTGTTCTCCATTTTTCCCAAGGAACATTTTCTGTTGCAATTTGCTACAATGTTCTTATTCATTAAACTTTACCTTTTCTTCAATTTTGTTATGGCATTACTTCTTCATAACTCTCTTCACAGACAAATCCATAACACTGTTTAATAAAATACAACAGCCCTCTTTGTTTAGCATAACATAAACCAAGCAATCATAGTACAAAATAGGTATCCAGAGATCCTCGGAAAATGGCAAACAATACATCTGCTCAATAGATCGTGAATGGTCAGTAACTCTTGAGCACCTCACATGCACGCTACGTGCTGCTCGGTGGTTCACTTCTGGTGCTCAAAAGTAAAAACCTTTCTACTAACTGAGGATCAATAGGCTGCTCATTCACTATTAAAGGCTAATCATTCGGGAGAAAAACAAACTTTATGTTTAATAAATTCACTACTCAAGAGGCTAGTCATAACTCATAAGTACCCACAACCACAAGGACACGAGCCCACAAGGTACCATTGGCCCGTGAGAGAATCTGACACAATGCAATGCACACATGAAGCCATCCTTCGAGTAACTTTTATACGAGCAATGGGAGTGGACATACTGTACGAGGAATGGAGGATAATCTTTTTCACCTTCTCAACATCTAATCCTGACCAAAGCCGTACAACTTGAGAATCCCTGCCCCTGATCAGGACAACTAGACAAATTTACAACCCTAATACCATGCTTCAAGCAATCCTACGAGTTACCAAACCCTAGAGCCATTTCCACAAAATATTCTCGTTGTGCAAAAGGATATCATGATGTCATACTTCTCCTACTTCACACCACGCCGGAATAATCCAAACTAAGGAGGAAGGGGGATCAGGAGGGGGCACATTACGCACGTTGAGGATGTGGGTGATGTTGAGCGTCTTGAGGACCTCGGAGCGGGAGGCGTTGTCGTAGCTGCCGAGGAACAGGAAGTCTTTGAGCACCTCGGTGGGGAAAGCGGAATCCAGCCTCGCCGGGGCCTCCCCCTCCGCCGCCACCGGCCGGTGGCCACAAATCCCGCATATCTCCCCTTCCTCGCACTTGTGGTAGTGCCCGCAGATCCCGCACGGGTTCTCTCTCTCCCGCTTCCTCATCTCCCCTCTCTCTCTCACTGCCGCCCCGCTGCTCGATCGACCGGAGGCGGTGGGATCGCGCGGGTGCTTGAAGGAAGCAAGCAGGGTCGGAAGGCGATGTGAACTTTTTCCCGGATTTTTTTTAGGGTTTCGATCGGATCAAATGGGGTTGGTTGGGGACGTTGGGTTTGTGTTCGTTTTTTTTTTTTTTGGTTCGAGGCGACGCCCACAGACACAGGCATGGAGAAATCTGGGCCGTTGGCGCGCATTTCACTGGCCGCGATTGCGCCCGCGGTCCGGGTGGCGGACTACAACTGTACAAGGTAGGTTGGATTTGTGTGATGTGAGGGTGTAGCAAGCGATCAAGCAATTCATTTTGACATTGTTTGTGCAACGACGAGTGATAGATAATTTATATTCAAGCAATTTATATTCATAGAATTAAATTGATTGCTTGTATACCTAGGATTGTAAACCTTGACTTAGGCTATAATTATTGGTGCACTTAGGCGAATTTATTTGTTGTAGACGCTATTTGAGCTAAACCAAATTGATTTAAGCTTTTGTATTGTATACTTGGTTTAGACAAATAGAAAATATCTTGAATTGCTACTATTAATTTGTAGAGAATTTTTAGACCTCCTATTCACCCCTCTCTGGTCGGCCTTCTCGATCTTACAGCATCCCGGGCTCGGAGCTGGAATCCCCGTCCAACACGCCAGAAGCAACACAAAACCCCATCTCGAGGGCGGCTATAGGGACATCTAGCCAGGCACGCTTCGCTGGATGGCCCGACGAGGTCGAGGAAGCAGGTTGTACAGGGGGTAGTGAAGCCATCAAGGCGGCCAGAGAAGTGTTTACGGCGATGCCTGTGGATGTGACCGGCGCGTATACCCCTATATTGTCCACTGATCGGTCCTCTTCTGTATCCACGCCACGCCATGCGTTGCGAACCATCTCGCCTCCATCCTCCATGTTCGAATCATGGACTTTGATAACACGAGCATGGGCATCATCGTTGTCGTTGTCAGCCTTATCACCCCTATCCTCTTCCTCCCTTCAGAGTCACCAAGCCTGCTAAGTTCATCCAGGCTAGTGTCGGGCTCCACCGGTGCGAGAGGGGGCCAACGATAGTGGCATGGCCGTGATGGCCGCCCTCGCGTGTGTCGGGGTCATCATGGTCTCCGTCGTCTTCGTCGCCCTGTTCGCTTATGCTGTGGGAGTGACTGCCACTTGTGGCAGGGATAAGACGCTTACGCACGACGGGGCCCAAGTCCTCCCACATGCGGTTGATGCACGGATCGTTCGACGTGGTTGGAGCTCGAAGGTTGTGCTCCTTGACTCGCGTCTAGTCGTCCTGGTCAAGTTTCACATGGGATGACTAGACGAAGTCCATGATGCACCCGGTGAAGCAAAAGCTGCTGTCATGCTCAATCTTGTCGTAGAATCACCGCTACAGCTAGTGAGACTCCTTCTTCAACTGCGTCAAATTCGAAGGGAAGCACTTCAAAGTAGCGCCATGAAGCTGCAAGCTGGCACTGCATAGCTAGAATACCAACCATCACCTAGGCACTTTGGTTGGCATCACGCGTTGTGTTGCTTGACGGAACCGACAGGCGCCACTACGACCGCTCTGGTCACTTCCCGGCCCATCTCAAGCAGCAAACGTGCAATGGGGACAAGGTGAACGACGAAAGCTCAACGGGGAACAAACGACGACGACCAAAGAAATGGCAAGCAACGAGAGGCAGGCGAGAGAGGGAGCAAATAGCCGGAAAGAGAATTGCCACGGTGCTTATATACCAATTGCGACAAGGCTATTTAATGCCAGCACGGTGGGCACGGGAATCCAGGGGACGTGCACAACGTCGTAACCGGCATGACGACCCATGTTGAACGACCGGAAGGGATAGCGTCGCCATGTGTAACCCAATCCTGACTGTCACGCGCATTGATGCCATCGACGGTAAAAAGGTGGGAAATCGAAGAAGCAACAATCCAGTGGACTAAAGGGACGGAGGGGGCCACGGAACAAATGGCATGATCTTAGCCCATCAGAGTCGAGGCTCTTTACCATGAGAGACTACTGTTGAGGCCATCTTAGCCCAATCGGTCCACTATACTAAGAGACCTATTAAGTATGTAATCATATGGCTAGCATAAAAAAGTTGTTATAGGAGAATAAACATATTTACCCCTATAATTGTAGACCTCAACAGGGTCGTTTATGTAAACAACCTCCTTATGGCTATAACTATATGACTTAAAACGCCATGAGAAAGAATGATTCATTTTTCATAAACAAGGCTATGTAATAGGGTAGCCATTTGTGCATAAACCTCCTATATCCAATCTCCACGGTTTCTCAAGGCTTTGGACAGCCTCCTTTGTAGTCTCCCCATGGACCTATTATTTACTGTTTGATATGTAACCACAACA
The DNA here is from genome assembly GCA_036346245.1 of Bonia amplexicaulis. Taxonomy (NCBI): domain Eukaryota; kingdom Viridiplantae; phylum Streptophyta; class Magnoliopsida; order Poales; family Poaceae; genus Bonia; species Bonia amplexicaulis. Next base: position 29,269,673 of record CM070738.1, on the reverse strand, counting down.
ATTCTCACGCTTTGAAATTGAAACAAGAAGAATTTACCTGAAACACTGAAACCCGTATGATCTTACGAATTTTGAAAAAAATTGTGTTCCAAACGGGGCAGAGTTGGTGCTAGCATGAGCATGAGGTATCCCTTACATCAGATGACTCGAGTATTTATACACGAACCAGACACAACATTACACTGACCAAACAAACAACACAGTACAGTAACGGAAACCTCAATTTACCATATACTACTTGTACACGAGTACATCCAGTAAACCGGCTAATAACGATGCAAACCTGCAAGAGGCTAATTTTACTTCTAAGGACATGGATTAGAACTAGACAGCTAGTACAACTACTCAGAAGTTAGGACATCACTAAGGCACTAACCAATGATCAGAGCCATCTAGAAGATTCGACATCAGATAATCAAACTCCAATCTAGATCTTAACAAGAAATCACTACAAAAACAATGCAGGGCGTCAGAAAGACAGAAGCTACCCTCATCTGCACCACATTAAGACCATGTTGAACCAGGAATTGGATCAGTGTCAGAGTTGTGGATGGATGTGTCATCTTCCTTGGCTGTTACTGCTTCATTCAGGGAATCTGCTGTATTCGTCACAGTATCTTTCTTACCATCCTTACCAGCAGACCGAACACTCCTGCTCTCGTTCTGCTGACCGCTGATTGATAGTCTTCTACCTGGGGTCCCATTTGATGCGCTACCATTGGGCTTTGGGCCAGCTACCTTCTTTGCACTAGCCAGTCTATAGGGACTGACACGAGTCCCGAATGGCCCTTCACGGTCGATGTTCAGTAGCTGCTCGGTGTGGCGCTTTTGTTCCTGGAATGTGAAAGAAACAGAACAGATGACGTTGATACCAATCGCATCATGTGATCAAAGCATGAATACATATCATCACACCATCCTTATTGATTTGTGTGACCTTCAAATATCTTCAACCAAACACAATGGAATTCAGAATTGTGGCAAAGTGGCAATTGACAAAGAAATTCAAGTATGCAGAAGAGGTACAGGAACTACATATGTCTATATGACCAGCATGGCAGATTGACAGATGAAAACGAATGCAGCATATTGTAACTACGTAGCATTAACAGAAAGCAAGAAAGATAGAATAGGAAGGAGGACACATTTGCATTCAGATTCAATATCCAGTTGACACTAAGAAGCTTCTAAGGGTATAGTAAAGGAAGTAACACTAACCCGCATTCTTTTCTTCTCTTCTTCCTTCTCTTGCCTAAGCATAACATACTCATCCAACATAGCTAGAAGAGGAACACCATCATACGTAAAGGACAGACCATGATTCTCTTCCCACACCCTCGTCTTGGTCACCAGAGTTTCAACAAGGGCTACAAAGAATCCTTACATTAGCAAGGAAACAGGAAAAAGATATATTTCAAGGAGAAAACGCTAGCCTATTCTGCATTTTTTTCCCAAAGTAGCTCTCCTACACTTGGTAGAAAATGCATCAAAAGAAAGCATAAAATTATTTAATGTTACAGAAAATACTATTTGCTTAGGCACCAAGAAAGCACCTGGAATTTTGCTAACTAGAATACGAGCCTTTTCTGCACGTTTGAGATTCAGGTGGGCACCTCGGCCTGAGTTATATCTGTTGTCATCCTGCAAAAGGAATTTTGCTATAAGAATACAGCCACGATAACATGATTTACTAGAATTCATAAATAGCATACTCGGTTATAATCTTCAAGCCAGCCTTCCTCCTCACATGCAGACATCCATTTCTCAACTTTATCTAATATTTCTTTTCTGCTCAAAGCTTCTTCCTTTGCTTTCAGTATCCGACTATCCATATCAGCAATCAATTCTGAAGGTTCCATGTTCCCTAACTCAATCAGCGCCAGTATTTTATCATGGCCAGTTGCTGTGTCTAGTACTATGTGAGCCCCAGCATAAATGTCTTCCAATGTGGCTTGCTTCTTAAAAGCTATTTCTTTCATCTTGCTGTATTTTAGCTGATCCAACCTTTGGACCTCAATATCAGCCTGAATTGGGGGTAAATGTCAAACAAGAAGGGGGAACACATGCTAAGGCATCAGACTGACAAAATAATCAAATAGTATATATATTGCATAATCTCACTTGATCAATTATGTCAAGAGCAAGTGCTCCAGGTGCAGTGACTTCCTCGACAGTCGCTGTTCTATTGCAGGCAACATGGTCAAACAATCTCCTTTCTTCCATGGGGGTATCCATGAGATCCCATAGATCGTAGAGTTGAGTGGCAAGCTCTTGAAGCTGAGCATAAGATTTAAATTATGCATTCATGAGATTGTGGGATGTAGGAATACTGTTGTTGGTTGGTAAGTACAGAACTGGAAGATATGTATTACCTTCTTTAGCCTCAACACTTTTTCCTCATTAAGGATAGCAATAGTCCTATCAAGTTTTGACAGGGTATCATTGCTAATGCTCTTGTGGTCCTTACCAATAGAGTCGTCTAGACTGTCATGAACTTCAGTTATTGTGCTAAAAAATTCCATCCCTACTACAGTACAGAGATCTCGTACTGTACTTACATGCTCAAGAACCTTCTCCAGCCTATTTCTCTGAAATGTCCAGGGAAAAGTATCTTATCATCTCCATGAAACCGAAGACACAACAATCGCCAACCACTAAACACTACTCCTACAAAGCAAATGAAACAGACAAATGCATACCTTCTCTTTCTCGAGCTCTTGGAGCTCAGACTGAAATTCCTGAAGCTTCTCAACTGTCAAATCATCTTCATTGATTTGTGGAATTGCCACCTGCTGGCCTATCTCGAGAGTGCCAGAAATCTCACCATGTATTTGCTCGATTCTTGATTGTACGTTAGCAAATTCCTTTATTCTCTCCTTTTTTTGCTTGCCCAATTGTTCAAGTGTTGGAGCTATAGCAGCTAGTTGTTGCTTGATTGTCCGTGTCGTTATTTCAGGCTGCATATATTAAGCATTATCAATTTTATATCTGTCATCTTTAAGAAAACATGTTAAAGTACCATCTGACTTCTGAAGTCTGAACTACGATGCCAAATCTCATGCTACATACATAACCACAAACTTTCAAGCCAGTAAGTAGTAAGACCAACTGCATTTTGAACTGAACTTTTGGAAAAGTACTAACAACAAACAAGGTCAGTATTGAAGTGTAATCTAGCATGGCAGAACAGGTAGGTCCAACACGGGAAACACAGAACAATGCTAAAGTTGATTCGTAATCGATTTTTCTACAAGCCATCTGCGAAAACTGAAAACTCTAGTGGAACATGCATGCCTCGTTCTCTTCAGAATTACATTAGACTGGAATTAGCCTAAGATTACTGGAAGCAGACACATATATTCACTTACAGTTCTCGCTACGGATTTCTCTCCAAGGGCAGAGGCAAGCCTCGCAAGCTCTATCTTTGAGTAGTTCAGTGCTTGGAGAAGAAGATCCCTCGACTTCAGTGCTTGATCAACTTTCCTCTTGTAGACATCCAAGCACTCCTGATCCAGCTGAAACAGAACCTTGTCACGGTCCTCCTCGCTCTCACCAACTTCGTCCCAAACTAACTGACAATTCGAAAACAAAAAAAAAAAAAAAGAGGAAGAAGAGCACCTTATCATCGAATCAAATACACAAGCAAAAAAAATCATTTCTCTTATGGCATGACCAAGTACGAGCAGTTCGAGCACATACCTGCAGTTTTTGCAGCAATGATCCACACGTAGTTTCACCGAGCAAAGCAGCCATTCTGGAACAGATAAATCCTTTTGTTGAAGCTGTATGATTTTAGAAAACTCTTGCTGGTCACACACGGAATGGCGAAATGTACTTCCAAACTTGCCAATGCCAATGCTTAGTCGAACCGAATCTGCCCGGTTGAGTATTTGAGTTAGTCAGATCCAAATATGTGGTGAGACTAAGACACGCACAGCTGGCATTCCAGCTCGTTCTACCGAACTTAACATCCCCCCATAATCGGCAGCAATACTATTAAGTGCTTCCACGGTATAGGCAAATTTTATGGAAGTTTCAACGGTGCAGCAAGTTTCATGTTTCAAGGTCCAAGTTCCAAGAGGGTTTCGGCAAAGTTTCAAAGAAATTTCAAAAGGTTTCGAGTGGGTTTCAACAAGTTTCAAGCAGTTTCAGAAGGTTTCGATGATGTTTCAAAAGAAGTTTTTTGCAAGCGTTTCACCAAGTTTCAAAGAAGTTTCACCATTTTCATGTACAAAGACGACTTTCAACTGAGTTTTCAAAACAAAAATGTCAGTAGATTTCAACAAAAAAACAACCCCCACACTAAGTAACCAAAGGAAAATCGAAACTTTCAAACATCGGGACCGTGGATCTGAAGCCAGACTAAGTTCACCGTAGTTGAACACTGAGAGTAGGAGCTTCAAGGTGACCTCCAAATCCTAGCCGCGCCCGCTTGCCGTACCAAGCCTGCTCACCGCCCCAGCACAACGCGGCCGTGCCGTGCGCCGCCGCCGTGAGCACGCTGCGCTAGCTGGCGCTCGCTCGCCACCCGCGGCGCCCGCCAGCCCCTCGTCACCGCGGGGTCGGCTCGGTGTAGAAATGTCCGCCGCCGCCGCGGGCAGTGAATCGGACGGCGACGCTCGTCGTTGAGAGGGAGGGTATGAGGGATGGACTATGGAGGTGGGAGAAATGGGGAGGCGGCGGTGGATCGCGTATTCGCGTCGAGTTTGAGGGGACTGGCTTCGCTCGAGAGGAACAGAAGGCCCATCTGGAGCGTTGAACTGATCAGATCTAACGGCATTGAACTATCCCGTTCTACGTCCGTTCGTTGGTTACGCGAACAGCTAATGGCCCAAGCGAAACTAACAGTAAATCCATTAGGACCATCACTGCCACAGACAACCCTAAAACAGCTCAGCATTGAAGAACTGTTTATCTAAATAGCATTGTCGCTATTTCTTTTTAAATTTAGCTTCAAAACATCTATTTTTACAAATCTTGTCTACCTCCATAGGTCTACCGAGCTCGATTGAAACCTACTAAGTTAGGGGAGCTTGACAGATATCTGGTCAGACGCTCAGCAAATGTCTGCTAGACTTCTTGGCTCGGCGAGGTGTCTGCCGAGGCACCATGTGCGGCAGACATCATAGCTCATGATTAGCACTTTAATTAGCATTAATTAATTATCATTAGTACTAATTAAATATGATTAATACTAATTAAATCACTAATTAAGATTGCATAGTGTCCACTGGTCGACTTACCGCATAAGGGGGCTCATCATGTGTCTGCCAAGCTACTATAGCTCGGCAGACTTCTACCGAGCTCCTCTGACTCGTTAGTTCCCTATCAAGTTCAGTAAGTCTACGGAGCGGGTTAGTTTTGTAAAATCGAATGTTTAAGATTAGATTTAAAAAATAAATAGTTATAGTACTATTTATATGAACAATTTAACATTTAAAAGTCTCCACAACCAATATCTGCTTAAACATAAGAAATCCATCTAATGCAATCCAACCATGATGAAAAGAGCAAGCGCTCGATGGTGGCTCCCAAAGGACGAATGCATTGAGAACATCACAAAGACTTAGCTCGGACAGATAAAAAACCATATTGATCAGCTTCCGGTCTTCCAAATTGATCAGCTCTCAGTCTCGATATGGCAAGCGTAAAGTCTTATTAGATCATGCCAAGAAGATAGTAGATTTTGGAAACTGTGGAGTTAAATTTAAATATAAAGTATTTAAATACATATAATAGTAGATGTCCAATTCAATCAAAATAGTAAATATTTAAATATATAATTTTAAGACTTCTGAATTCATCAATTGTAATAATGTTGTATAAATTGATTGTCTTAGAAAAAATCAATAGCGTTTATAAATTGATTAACTTTTCATGACTAAAATGACATCTTATTCATAACCTTGTCAATTTGTTTGTAAGAAATATTCGTCAAAGCGTTTCTTCAAAACTTTGCTTCTTGTTAAAAAAAATTGTGTAAATTTTATCTCTCAAATGCTTGCACAAGCACTACTATTTCATTATCATATTAAATGAAAACCAATTTCAAATATTAAAGATTTATTTGTTAGACAAGGCATTATGTTGAAAATTATTTACACCGTAGTATCTAGCATGTTGGGTTTTTGGTTCCTTAGAGGGGATTAAGCATGTTGGACATCCCACCATTTCTTTTTTTTTAAAAAAAAAGGTATTTTGCAATAACTTTAATTACATAGCAACGGAGCCCGTATGTTGGTCTCAGAGCTGATAGCTAGGGTAATTTGTTAGTGTTGTTCAGAGTGCTCTAAAAATTCTGACATTGCGCTATCATATTTCCGCTCGTACCAAAGCCATCTAGCATGATTTTATAATGTGATTTTTCAAATTGTATGGTGGTGTAGAGATGTAGTTCAGGGTGGGCTATTTTTAATTTCATTTGTGTATGCTTTGTGTTAGATCTTTGTTCCTGTGAAGAACATGACTAAACGAGTATTTACCTTATTATGGGTTGCAGGCAGAAGGGGGAAGTTGTTATGGAGTTCCACTTGGTGCTTTAACATTAAGCGAATTGATTCGTATGGCATACGAGGAAAGTCAATTCAGAGTAAGTTTCCTTTTGTTTTTGTTATCTATTCCTCCATTGCTAAGTGCTAATAGTAAGTACCAACAGTAATACTCGACACTGTCGATAATGCAGATGTTCGGTGCACCACTTGAATATCAAGGGATCATTAACAAAAGCGTATTGACTTCATTAAGGGTTTCTCTCAAAACAGCCTTTACCATCCAAGAGCTTCCTAGTAAGGGTTTCTCTGATGACCAACCGTTAGTCATGCTAAATGAGTCGTGCCCACTGTGTTGTGCCCGGGCCGAACGTGCCTAACAGCCACTTTTTCGTGCTAAATGGGTCGTGCCGTGTTGGGCCGTGCCGTGCCTGGCCGCCATTGTCCGTATCGTGCCAGCAAACTGGGCCGAGGTAGCGGCCCAGGAATGACCAGCCCCATCGTGCCATGCCAGCTCGACACGATGTCACTCGTATCGTGCCGTGTCATGGGTCGTATCTACAGTAACGAGCTGTGGGCTGGCTGATAGGCATGGGTCATTAGCCACCACTATTTTCCGTACCAAGCAGCAGCTAGAGTTAAGGCCCCGTTCAAACTGATTGTGGCTTCTGACTTTTGGTTGTTTACTTTGGACTGAAATTATAATGTAGCAGTTGTTAGTTTTTTTAGAGTCATTCAATTAAAAAAATAAAAAATACAGCTATGTCTTTACAGACAACGCAAAGCAAAAAGGAGGGAAAAAAGCAAAAACTAAAATTAAAATCCCAACGTATTCATTCTGACTTTCGAAACCAGAAGTCCAAACCACTTAGAATGGGTAAGCTCTTTTAAGTCCGATGTACGTCATGCACGCACTCTGCTTGCAGCGCGTCCCGTAGATTCTGTAATCGTCCCGCACCCGCGCGGCTTCTGCATTTTTGTTAACCAAGTGAGAACGTTACACACGAGCGAATGAAACTGGTCTGTTGGATCAAATCCAGAAGAGACCATCAATTTTAACCTACCATTCTCGTGCGGAGGGGACTGGTAGTTTCAGGACTGCTGCTTTAGCCAACCAACCTGAAGCGACACTCCCGGCCACATGAAACCGCAGTTACAGGCTTACAGCGCCATCCGCCCATCCCCTCTTTCCTCCTGCGAGGCTGCGACATGGCTGTCGTCTCCGTTGGGAATCATGGCGTGGCTGCCGCCGTGCTCGGAGTTCTGTTTCTGGCCGTGGTCGCCACCGACGCCACGCATCGATACGTCGTCGCTGGAGCTGTAGCTGCTGCTGTTCATCACCATGTCGTCGGACTCGGAGGCGACCCTGGGTGGGACGTGGCTTCCGACGTTCTTGCCTGGTCCGCAGACAGGCTCTTCACGGTCGGAGACACCCTCTGTACGTCCACCAGTACGCGCGTCACGTACTTTCGTGCATCTCTCGGCTCTCCCATCTTTCAGTCAAATAGCATATTCTTGCATGCATTGTGATGTTCGGAAGTCTGAACTGTGGGACATGCTGCTGCTCTCAGGGTTCGCGTACTCGGCGGCGGACGGCCGCGTCGCGGAGGTTGGAGGCGTGGAGGAGTTCGAGTCGTGCGAGGTCGGCAACCCCATCGGGATGTACACGGAAGGGCTCAGCACGGTGGGCCTCGACGACGAAGGCTCGAGGTACTTCGTCAGTGCCGACCCGGCGAAGTGCAGGAGCGGGCTGAAGCTGCGCGTCGACGTGCGTGCTCCAGTGTCCGGTACGTCGTCGTCGCAGCGGGTGGAGGATCGAGCTGCCGCTCCGGCCCCCGCCCCGGCTCCCGAGCCGTCGGCATCAAGAGGCATCCGAGGAGTTGCATCGCTGATGTGTGTTCTGTTGTCCTTGGTCTGTGTGTGGTGCTTCCTGTTCCTGGGTATATGAACATTGATGATGTACATAATTCGGGTCAGAAGATGGGTGAACTGTGACGGTAGGTATACGGCTCTCTAGCCTGTATATGCCCGTCTCCTTTCGTGAAGAAATGCAGTATTAACTTCTATATCTCATAGCAGACTGTCAGACGAATCGTAACAATATGACAATATGGTGTTTTAACTTTGTTTCATCACCTTCGAAAGGATGATATTCCGTGACAGGCAGGCATGCATGCAGCGAGTATTGTAAGGCTGATGACAAACAAGGTGGGTGAGCAATATAAGAGTAGAAGTTTCAAATTGGCAATGTGTTATTGCATCCGCCTTGTCCCTGCATGCTGCAATGGCTGAGCCAGGCACATTAAAGTTGCAAAAAAAAAAACATCTCGAGTAAACGGCCAAAAAACACATTACAACTCTGAACGGAGAATGAGATGATGGATGAGAGGCTCAAAGATGACAATCGCGAACACTCGGTAGCCCTAGCCCCAAGGTGATGAAGGCAAATATCATTATTCTGACATAATAATCCAGTCCTCACTCAGCCAAATCCTATCTAATTACAGCATCAGAGATTAGCACAGAGCAACAGCAGAAAAAAGAATTGAATAACTAGGAACTGCAAACTGAAAGAAACTACATAAAGTACAACACCAAGGGGCTAAATTTCCTGTGTTCTAGGCAGCGTGCACCTGCACAAATTTGAAGTAAACCTCGTGTCAACAGAAATGCAGGAGGAAAGAAAACTGGGTCAAATTAATAAAATGAGTGAGCTGAGTCTGGTGAAATAGATGGGACCATCAGTCCATTTCAAAGGGTTTTAGGAGAGGTAGGTGCATAGTAAAAACCTCGAGGGGAAATGGCTGGCGACAACAATGTATGATAAGTGATCCGAAAGAATGTAGACAGCATGGTTAATCACTGATGCTAGTCAAACTACTGGTAAGTTCACAATAACTCCATCTGTTAAAAATTAAAGATAAGGTCAGTACAAATTGCTGAATCTGAATGGCCTGCATAAGGGTTTAGCACTAGAATTTGAGCTAGAACTTGAAGCATTGCAAGAAATATTGGTCAAACAAGGTCAACACACATTCGACCATGATGGTTCAAATAGGCTGCCATTAAGCTATGAATGACACAGTTGCACCGGAAGAATTAATTTTCAAATATATTACTCTAGGAGTTAGAACTAACCCTAAATCAAATATATAAGAAAACAACCAATTTTCTTTACAGAGTAAATTTACCGAGTGACTAGCATCATCTATTGTAACAAACGGTTAGATTAGAAACACACCTGCAAAAGAAACTTGGATGCAACCTAATATCTGAATCTAGTTGGCTTCTTCTCTACGTGCTGCACTGCAACCCACAACTTCACCCTCCTGACTGCATAAAGCTTCACCCATAGGATGTAACACTCCATTCAAAATTACCTGATAGGTGCTACGGTGATCTGACATTGCATTACAGTCAGATTTGTCTTTATATGCTTCTACATTGGGAGGTTCTCTTACTCCATTTTCAGTTGATCCATTTGCTTGCTGCGTTTGATCTGTTGGTATTCCAGCGTTGGTAGTCATCTCCGCATCTTTGACTGCAGATGTTGGTTCAGACTCGGGTTTTCCTTCAGTAGCAACACTGCTTTGATCTATTGTTGTTGCAGCGTTGGCAGTCATTTCCGTATCTTCAACAGTATGTGACAGAGTGGTTGCATCAGTACGGATCTTCTCTTCAGTAGCAACATTGATGTCTTCATATATTGGTGTTCCAGTGTTGGTAGTCGTCTCCACATCTTTGATTGTATGTGGCTCAGAGGTTGCTTTAGTGTGGACCTTCTCTTCAGTAGCAACATTGCTGCCTTCATCTATTGGTGCTCCAGTGTCAGTAGTCATCTCCACATCTTTCGTTGTATCTGGCTCAGAGGTTGCTTGGGTCACGGTCTTTTCTTCAGTAGAAATATTGCTTGTTTGATCCATTGGTGTTCCACTATTATCAATCACTATCACATCTCTGCTCAGAAGAGCATGTGATTCGGACTTGATCTTTGCTTCAGCAGCAACAGAAAAGGAATTATCTAAGGAATTATCTGAAAATTTTATCCCAGAAATTACTGTAGATTGCTGCCCATGCATGGCATCATTTGCTGAATCCACGGAGTGCAAAGATAATCCACTGCTCAATTTTTCATTAGGAGATTTCTCTGAGTGAGTTCCAGTACTACTGCGAGCAGCCAATTCACTACTTTGAAGATCATCAGGGGGCTTCACATTATGACATGCTGTACTACTGCACGGTTGCTCATTTCCTTCCTTTTCATTAGAGGAGGTTTCAGCAGCATTCACACTTTCCTTTGCAGGTCTGGAGATAGAAATTGATTGTGACTGAGAACCAACAGTAGCCGCATGAAGAGCCAATACAGTGCTGTTGTGTACAGTGCTGCCATCTTGCATGGATTTTGGCTTGATAAGATTTCCATTTGCAGCCAACTTTTGCTGATTTTCCTTTGCAGCCGTATTTTCTGCCAATCCCTGACCAGAAAGCTGTGTACCACCACCAGGTGGACCAGCCTTTGGTGCTACAACAGTTCTTGTAACCTTGCCATATTTCGGTGGCAGGGGTTTGCCCTTACTCTGTGCTAGGCATGTTGGGCAATGCCACTCAGCTTTAGGAACACCTTTATTACCATAATGCTGAAGGCATTTCAAGTGTGCTCCTCTCTCACAAGAATCACAAACAAGCAAACTGTCTGCATCCATGATAGCATTTTTGCATATTTGGCAGTCCAAGCGAGCATGCATGTACTCAGTTGAGGGTGGAGTCCAGCTAGGATGATTAGCAGGTTGGTGCAGAATGTGTTGAATATTTTTTGCTATTTCATTGTGGTTGGCAAAATTATGTTTTGAAGGAACAGATGCCATTCCTATAACAGGGTTGCCCGCCGCAGCTTGAATTGACACTGCCTTTATGTCCTGATTTTTCACTACCTGATTGGAACTCTGTACAGAATTTAGATTGGACCTAGCAGATGCATCATGAAGTGATTTGTTCAAGTGGCCAACGGTCGCTGCTGCAGTGGGTAACACGGCCAAATTAGTTTCTGAGCTAGGAGAATCAGAAGGAATACAACATTTTTCAAAATAGGGATTATACATATAAGGAAAAAAATAGACACGAGAGAGAAAGCGAAAAAACTTTTTTAGACAAGAGAGAAAGCGACATGCAAGCAAGTAAGCATAAATGCACCTTAAGGAAGAGTGTTTGGATAAAAATAAAAAATGCTACATGAAGAACAGCTTGAGGCCTCTATTAACCACACTGGCAGTTATACAAACTGCAAAATACATGTTTCAGTGATTTCTGCAACTCTAATAATCAACTCCGAGAAAGGGTGTATTTTTTTTGGTTTGAAAATTATGTCCATCATGTTTGTACAGTGAATGGTACAAAACATTTATATGTGAGATCATATGCAAAGGCCTTAGACAATCTTCCAGAGCCAAGCAAGCATCTTATTTATGTTAAGCTAAAAAAAGAAATGTTTACTAAAAAAATGCAAACAAAAATGAATAATGGATGCTGCAGACAAGAATATGGAGAAGTACCTCCACTGCGTGTTAAATTCAGAGGACCATTAACACCTTTGTCCAATTTAAGATGTGGTTGACCAGTATGGGGTGCAACAACTGAAGGGTTGGTAAATGGTTTTACAGGAGATGATCCAGGCGGATTCAGGATCACTAGGGAGGCAGAAGTTACTGGGGAAGTAGCAGGCAAGGCTGCAACAGCTGGTGGATTCCTAAGAGCTCCAACAGTGAACATGGGAGACCCATGAAAATCTTGGAATTCAGCTGTTCCACTTGAGACAGTTATTTGAGGTGTGCTAGCTGTTGGTTGCCCTCGAGCTTCCTTGACTTCTTCCATCTATACAATAGATAACCAAAATGTTCAATTGGCAGATATACAATAACTTTTTCATAGACCACAGTTCATAGGTAATCAGGGTGAACTCACCAGCTTACAACTAGATTATTGTTAGATAACTTCCTAACAGTTGGCTAATGAAACAATAGATAATTAATTGACAAGCCAGAAGTAATCGTAATTCATAACCAAAAGACCAAGTGAAACCACTCGATGCTGAGAAGAACAATCACATCCACGCAATAATAAATGAATTCTCATTTCTCAGTCTCAAAAACAATATTACATGAATTCAACGAGATCCACCCAATACAAATAGTAAGTTTAACGGAAGCAAATCCACAACGACACTAAATTCACAGACATAATAATTTTTCAATCATGAAACCAGACGCTACCATGTAACATAAAGATAAATATTTACTCAGAACATGTTCACGACAGAAGTAAATCTATCCTAGGAGGTAGCAACTGTATGAGGGCAAATAAAACGCATCGAACTAAACTACAACATGATTAAATGAAGCATACCAAAATGTGAGCAGTTCTCCAAGGAATATCTCAGTTTGAACTAGTAAATAAAGTAGCATTCAAATGATATACCTTGTGCTTTGCGAGCAGCAGTGTCACCCTAACTAACGAAGTTCTAAAATACCACGAGCATTCGCATATCGTAATCATCACCAAATTGCTACAATTTTCGTCACTAGTATTACTTCACCACAAGGCTATTAACCGGGTGGAAGCGACAATAGAGAATTGCCAAACCTTGCGCTTAGTAAGCATCAGCCTTTCGGCGATGGAGGCCTTGGGCGGGCGGAATCCCATGGCGACGGGGTCCCTGGCCCTGTTGAGCCCGAGATCCTCAACGACAGCGCGCACCGCCTCACCGGGGAACAGATCCCTCGGCCGCACAGCCCCTCAGCGACGGCGGCGGCCAGCCTCTCCTCGCCTCCGCCGCGAGCGCCCTCTCCGCCGCCGTCGGCTCCCGCCCACCCTCACCTCCCCAGCCGCGGACAGCACCATCACGATCTCCGCCACCCGCCTCATCCCCGCGCCGTCCCCTCCGCCGCCGCCGCCGCGCCGCCGCTTCCCCGGTGCCGCCTGGGGCGACGCCGCGGAGTCCCCCATGGCCGCGCGAGGGAGGGGGAGGCGAAACGAAACCCTAGGGGCTCGAGAAGGTTCGAGAAGGCGCTCGAAGCAGAGGCGGCCGCCAATTCAAATGCCCCCCGTTTGGCGCTTAATTAGAACAGAGAGGAGAAAGGAGGGAGTCGAGAGTGAGATGGCGGTGAGATGGGCGAAGCGGAGGGGAAGACCAGAGGCGGGGGCGACGAGAGAGGGGGGGATTACTGGATTAGTGGTAGAACACAGCAGCGCACGGCACGGGGAGTTTTTTTTCCGAGCGATTTGTCAGCGGTGGGAGCCAAATGGGCTGGGTTGGTGGTTGGAGTCCGGATCCGGGTTGGACGGACGGCGTGGATGAGAGCCGCGGGACGGGTTGACGTTGGTTGATTGGCTTCTGACTGTTACGGTGTTTGTCGTGCGGCTGTAGATTGGGCCGGGTAGGCTGGATGGGGAGACGCTGGGCTCAATCCTTTCTTTTTTTGCAGCTTGTGTAGTTGCGTTGCATGGTTTTTTTCTCTGCTTCGAGGCGCTCACATCAGGACTTCGAAATCCCTCGACAAAACATCTGCAGAAATAGGCTTCTTGATGATGCTTGCAGTTAGGAGTTGCAATTAACTTACAAAAGGAGCTTGTAGCATCCTTAAAAAAAAGCTTAGAAATTGCACCTTATCTGTGAAAACCTTCTCTTTTGGCAGAAGTTGTTTTCTGGGAGCTCTGAAGCTTAGCGCTCGAGACATCGGTCCATGCAATCCTTATCAGGAGGAGATTACATTTTCACCCTAATTGGAGCTGGAGGTTGTTGATCACCAGTTCTTGCTTGCTGTTGCTATCTGTCCTCGTTCCTTTGTCAAAGATGCGTAAGCCCTGCTTTCTCCGGTGTAAAATGGGTTACAACTTACAAGGATACTGCCAACTAGGGCTACTAATGACTGTCTGACTACAGTCGGAGTTGTACAGTACGGGAACGGCTGAACTCTGCGAGAAACATGAAGGTGAACCTTAAACTCCACAACGGCTGTTAACGAGAGGCAATACATTGAGAAAAATAATCATATGTGATTTTGATTGGTACAACTGAATTCAGTATATTTTTATTATAATTTTTAGTTTAAATTTACTTTAAAATATATCTTTTAAAAACTATTTATTGTAGCACGAATAAACGTAAACCAAAGAAGTCAATCACTTTTGAAGGTAGCCCTAGCTGAGCCCGTAGACGAATACAAAACAAGCGAGTTCCCGAACAGCAATGCAATGTTGTAACGTACGAATTACAGTGACCAAAGTGCTTGTCCAAGTGGACAGGGCAGCACAAACATGGTGTTGATCTCACCTCTTTCATATTAGATTGTAAAAACTATTTTTTTATGATAAATAATTTTTTCTATTGTATCTAGCTTTTAAACAGTATGTCTTTTAAAGACATTGTCTATTAGTTAATTATAGTGACTTTATTTGTATTAGATAAAATCACACGTAAGTTTCTCTCTATTCTACATATTCTCTACAAATTGTTACTATTTATAATATAAAACCTATTCTACATATTCTCTATAAATTATTACTATTTTATAATATAAAACCTAAAGTCATATGCAAAAGTCAGTACAAATTAATCATGGGAACTAGCGTGTCGCACTGTCGCTGATCGGTTCATCGAACGGGCGAGTCTCGCAGTATTTTGCCTTTTTCACTATGCCAAATTGCTGTGGGAAAACTCCAGAAAAATTCATAGAGAACAGGAATTGAGCAAAACAACATCAAACGAAATATTTTCAATTCAAGTATAATCAGAATTCAGCAGAAGGAGAAATAAACAAGTGGGCTCTTTGTCAAATGGAGTTTTGGCATATATATCGCGTTTTACATCCGTATTTATATAAAAAAAACTATATACGCACGATAATGATAAAAATAACACTTCTGCCGCCCGGTCACCGAACGACAGTGCCCTGTAGTTGACACGTAGACTATCAAAGCCCCGCCACTGTGCGGCAGACGCCTACCGCCTGGCCACCATGCGGCAAGTGGTCTACCACCCCTCCACCATACGGTAGGTAATTAAGTCTGCCTAAATTAGTATTTTCTATGTTATATTTGTTTAAATTTTTAAATAAAATAAATGAGCTTAAAAATTATGAAATTTTATGTGCAGCCTTCCAACACAACATACTTCATTGCGTAATTTTTTGATAATTTTACACACCCTGAATATTGATAAAAAATTCATACGGTTATGATATTTGTATGAGTTGTTACATATAGTAAACGAGCTCAAAAATTATGAAAATTTATGTGCAAACTTCCGATAAAGTCAACCTAATTGTGTTATTTTTTAGAATTTTATGTGCTCTGAATTTATCGTGTTAATTTAATAATAAATTTAACATGATAAATTCAGAGCACATAAAATTTCTAAAAATTTACAAAATTAGGTCGACTGGGTCGAAAAGTTGTACATAAAATGTCATAATTTTTAGAGCTCATTTGCTATATATAACGATTCCTACAAATATCATAATCGTATGAATTTTTAAGTAACATTCAGAGCGAATAAATTTGTCAAAATATTACACAATGAAATACGTTATGTTGAAAGGTTGCGCATAAATTTCGTGATTTTTTTAGCGCATTTACTATATTTAAAATTTTAATTAAATACCACATATCAAATACTAATTTAGACAGATGATTAAGTTGTTTGGTGGAGGGTCGACGCGTCTTGAGGTCAAGACGGTGGCCGAGCGACAGCGCGCCACACGATGGTTAGACTCCGGTAGTCTCCGTGTCAGCTGCAAAGCGACACCGCCTAATGACCGGACGATAGAATTGCTATTTTTGTTATTTTCACGTATATATGGCTATTTTTATAAATACGAGTTCAAAACACGCTATATGTGTCAAAATTTTTTGTCAAATGACAAATTTCAAAATAAGTATATCACTATAGGTATTCATTCCCATGGTATACATCCACGAAATACTTGGTAGTACACTACAACCACAGTGGCGCACACACTACTCGCTACACACCCCACAAAAACCTCCCCCAGCACATAACACTCCTCCCCTCCTCCACCACCGCCGCCGCCGGCGCAGCCGGCGTCTCTCCACCGGCACCGCCCCAGATCCCTTCAAGAACCTGCTCCAGGCTCTCCGGGACCCCGCACGTGTCGGCCTCGGGCGCCGCGAGCACGGCGTCGAACACCTCCTGGAGGCCGACCACGCGGCGGCTCACGGCACGCCGCGCCTCCCGCACGGCCGGGTAGTACCCCGGGACGGCGTCCAGGCGGAGCAGCACGGCCATGAGCGCCTCCGAGAACCGCGCGCGCTCGCGCTCGTCGCCGCGGACGGCGTCCACGGTCTCTTGACGCCGGAGCAGCCGCTCAAGCCGCGACGCCTCGGCGTCGGCGGAGCGGACGGCCGCGGCGTGCCTCCGGACCAGGTGGCCCCGCAAGGCCGCCTGGATCTTGGCGGCCGCCACGTCCGGCGATCTCTCCGGAGGGAAGGTGATGGGGATTCGCACGGTGGTAGGTTTATGGGCGGCGGGGTTGGGATTGGAGTCACCGGCGGCGAAGAATTGCGAGGTGGTGTAGTGGTAGGAGCCCATGGCGAATGAGCGACCAGTCTTGGAGCGGAGCTTTGGATCACTGGAGCAAGGCTCGTAGTGTGAGCTGCTTGGCCAAAATCTGCAATCTGGATACTGGGGCGGCGTCGCACTCAAGGTACACACCGCAGCCAGTTACTTTGGCAGAGGGCAGGCTCAGCCGCTCAGCTCAGGACGTGCTTTCTACATTTTTCTTTTCGGTGGCCGTAGTGCTATCCATTGCTTTGCGCACGCCACTTCAGCTCCAAGACATGCTTTTGCTCCGTGAATACTTGACCTCAATAACACAAAATATTTCCCAAAAAACCTAGTACCACAAGATATTATACTTTGACAGTTCGTACAACCACAGTAACACCCAAAGGAAAAGCAGGCTGTCCAGTGGCTGGTACAACCTACACAAGTGTGTCATGGTATTTGATTTTGTAACCTGCACTTGATTTTATGACCTACACAAGTGGGCTGGCTGTAAAGCTGTGGCTTGTGGCTAAAATTATACTGTAGTAACTGAAATTTCACTGTAACTGAAGGTAACTTATTTAGCGTAATTAAATTTTAAAAAATTTAAAAATAGAAAAAAATATGCTAACTTATCACGGACAACGCAA
The DNA here is from genome assembly GCA_036346245.1 of Bonia amplexicaulis. Lineage (NCBI taxonomy): Eukaryota > Viridiplantae > Streptophyta > Magnoliopsida > Poales > Poaceae > Bonia > Bonia amplexicaulis. Next base: position 29,251,977 of record CM070738.1, on the reverse strand, counting down.
TCGAATACGGGAAAAAAGAACTGCCAAAAAGCTAAAAAAAGGCAAAAGTTCAGAAAAAAATGAAATTTATGAATAGAGAAAAATAAGCCAGAATCCAGAAGCTGAAGCCGAAACGAGCGGGACCAATTTTGTAACCTTTCATCTGCTGAGCCCTAAATGATAATCACGTTTAACTAGCTGTATCCCTTAGGAAAGAAAACAAAATAAAATGGAACAACACTGCAACGTGTACTTGGTGTTGCATTAAGATTTGTGTAACCTCTACAGAAGTGGAGAAACATGGAAGCGCTACTCAAAGAGTGAAGACCTGGACGATTGCAAATCGTACTCTAAAATCACCATAGTGATGCTCTTCAAAAGAGGACCAAGTCTTCAAGACAAATTCTCCACACAAGAGAAGAGTGCGCTTAGCAGAAGTATGAACGGTGACGCCGACACTATCCAACAGCCCGACCCACCGAAAGGCGTGGAACGCAAGAGCCCAAAAGAACTCCGAGCCGAGAGCTCTCCGGAAACGTGATCCGAAGCCCCACCACTCAATGGAACGGAATACGGGTGCATTCTTTTCGGTCGTGGTTGATAGTTATGATTATAACTGATATTTTTTATTATATTATAAGTATTTATGTAAATTAACTGAATATCGATATGTTAATAAAATATTTCGAAAAAACTTTTTTATAAGTTGCTTCTAAAAAGTAGTAAAGAAATTATTTTATTTATTTATTAAAAAAGATCATAAGTTATAAATCAAAAAGAAAAGAAGGGAGGCATCAATACATTCAGCTCCGCGCGACGAGCACCATGGGGATCCTCGGCACAGCCCCGAGTTTCATTCCCGACGATGATTTCGCAGGGGAGCCTCCCCACGCTCCAGAGCAAGCAGACAGTAGGAGATCGAGTAAATCCTCATACTACAATCAGAGCCAACTCAAGCATGATTTGTGGAAGAAGAGAGGACCCCGATCGATTGCCGCTGCTGGATTGAAGTGTGAAGCGTCAAACATGGCACCTGGTGAGCGGAAATAAGAGTGGTCAAAAAGATGGTCAAAATGTGACGGCGTTAGGAGAGTTTGGTGAAGACGACAAAAGCTTTCACGGCGTCAATGATGAAGAGGATGGCCTAGGTGCTCTGGTGCTGACGAATAAGTAGGGCCGTTCTTTGGCATGGGCCACAGGAGCTCGCCTAGGGCCCATAAAAGTCAGAGATCTCAACTCATATATATAACTTGTTCAGACTTCTAATTAAGAGAAGTGCTATACAATATTCGACTATTTTTTAAGGTAAAAATAGTCAGATGATTTAGGAGCGTTGGATCTCTATCCAACGGATCTACTTATATAAACACCCATCAAAAAATATCTCATATAAGCACCCCCTTCAAAAAAATATCTGAAGCGTTGAATCACCATCCACATCCTAAAATCTGACTATTTTTGCCTTAAAAAATAGTCGAATGTTGTATAGACACTCCCTATAATTAAATGGACCAAACGACATGTATAAATATACAAGCCCATATCGTTAATTGCCAAGCAGTTACTAGCAACAACATGGAAAAGACAACTAGCAACTACACAAAGAACTTGTCTAGGTAGCCCAAGTGTCCAACTCGGGAACTCATCAATTTGAAAACACCTCATTTTGGCATGTCATAGGTGACTAAATACTCGTTCATAAGATCGATGCCTAGCTCGGTTCAACTAACTTGCCTTTTATTTACTTGCTAATTAAACTGAGAATTTGACAACGGTCGTTTCTTAGATATTTGAATTCTTCGGTTCAAGTATATAAAGAAAATTTTGGTTCAAGATTGGTAGCCTAGAACTCTAGATTTTCAGTGCCTATGGTTGTGTTTGGCTACTAACAAAAAGTTCTGTATTAGTTGAAGGATTAAAGAATTTTTTTGAAGGTTGGTGCTTTTGCCTTTTAGTGTGGCTGATGAGTACTTAGTTATATGTCCTGGCTAACTAAAAAATCTCATAAAATATGTTTTTATGTGGTTTCATTCCTAAAGGACATATTTGGAACATATGAATTTCACAGGATATTGTAAATTTCTCGAGATTCAAATGGGGCCTTAAAGGTATATGTCTCTTGCAACTTTGCAAGAAAAGTTTAGCATGTATAAGCTTACCCATATAGTAGGGTGTTGGTTCTCTAGAAGTATTTGCACTTGTTATTGGTACACATTAGGTTTTAACTAGGGGTGGCACGCAGGTAGGAGGGTCCCGGGAGACCCCTCCGCCCCCACCCCGATCCCCGCCACCTACCACAACCCTTAGCCCCGTTAGCCTTCCCAGGAAGACATGGCCCCCCGCCCTTCGTCCCTGCACGGACATGACCTCCACGGGATTAAACAATAGGTTAAAATATTTTTAAAAATAATAATATGATTTTGTTTATTAATTTATAACTATTTAGTAATACTTTTTTATAAAATATAGTTTCAAAATATATGTTATAATATATAGATTCAAGTTTTAGTCTAAATATATAAGAAAATAATACAACCTTCTATATTTAAAAATTATAATATATTATTTAAAAATATATTTTATTTTTTACTAGGTCCCGGGGCAACCCTCGTCCCCGCCCCGCTAGCCTAGTGGGCCCTCCTATTCCCCCGTGGGAGAAGAGCGCCCCCGCCCCCGATTGGGAAATTGTCACCCCTAGTTTTGACCATGGAAATGTCTAATCGGTCCAAATAGTGTTAGCCTGCCATGCCATGTACATGCATGTAAAACGCCATGCAGACAACATGATAGGCTAACAAATAAAAGTGATATTTTTTGAAATATCAGGAGCACCCCAAGACTTTCACTTTCATCTCGCCCAGGGCCTCTGAAATATCAAGAACAACCTTGCGAAGAAGGCCATTTTTTTTGTTCTACGATTTTTGTCTATGTTTTTTTAGACAACAGTGGATGGTGAAGATGTGGACATGAACGGTGCACACGATTTTAGGCTTGAGAAGTTGTTTAAAGAATCTACTTCAAAAGCCATTCTATTTCAAGAAGTCACTATGTTCGTTGACTTTCATTATAGCCAAAAACCAAAACCAAAAAGGTCCTGTTCCAAATAGCGATGACTTCTAGCTTCTAGAGGGCCAAAGTTGTTTGCAATGTACTGGTTTCTTAACACTGTTTTTTCTTTTTCTTTTTATTATCTATGGAGATATAATATTGTTTTTTATTTTGTTCTATTTTTCTTCAATTCTTTCTGCTGAGGAAAAGCAAAGAATGGTAGAAATTAATAATGAACTGAATAAAATTTGGCTCATGGAAGAGACTAAAGCCAAACAAAGGGCTAGAGAAAGAGACATTTAAAGGAGACAAAAAATACTTCTTATTTTCATGCTGTAGCTAATGAGAGAAGGAGAAAGACTATGATCCATTCGTTAGAGGGTCCTAATGGGGTGGTTCATGATACTAATGATATGCTTAATATTGCTACTGATTTTTATAAAGACTTGTTTAAATATGAAGAAAGAGCTAATGTGTCTTTACTACAAGATTTTTAAATGAAGATGAAAAGGTATCAGATGAAGAAAATGCTAAACTTGAGGCTCCTTTTACAGAAGAGGAGGTAAAGAAAGCTGTTTTTGGTTCTTATTCTGATGGAGCCCCTGGGCCAGATGGTTTATCATTTATGTTTTTATCAGCATTTCTGGAAAATTATTAAAGGGGATTTACTTGCTATGCTTCATGAATTAGAAAAGGATGACCTTGATTTATATCGTCTGAACTTTGCTATGATCACTCTAACCCCTAAGGAGAATGATGCAAGAATTATGTCTAAGTTTAGACCTATCAGTTTACTTAATTGTTGCTTTAAGATTTTTTACAAAAATGTTAACCAACCGGCTTGCCATGATCATTGATAGGTTGATTGCCAATAGTTAGTCTGCTTTGATTAAAGATCGTAATATCCTGGAAAGTGTAGTGACAGCTCATGAGATACTTCACAGCATTTATCAAAGTAAACAGGATGGGCTTGTGCTTAAGCTAGATTATGAGAAATCATATGACAAAGTCAATCCAGAGTTTTTATATGAAATTCTTAGACTTAAAGAGGTTTTGGCTCTAAATGGCAAAAATGGATTCATAAAATTGTTCACTAAGGTTCTGTTGGCGTGAAAATTAATAATGTGGAAGGGAAGTCCTTCTTAATTGGAAAAGAGTTGAGGCAAGGGGATCCCTTGTCTCCCCTGCTTTTAGGTGATAGATGTATTCACTAAAATGCTTTGTAAAGCTACCAATGCAGGTCGTATTAGAGGTTTATGTGCTGATATTTGTCCTGGTGGGGTAGTTAGTCTGCAATATGAAGATGATACTATTGTTTTCCTACAAAAAGATGTTTCTGTAGCAGTCAATTTAAAATGGATTCTTGCTTGCTTTGGATAGGTTTCAGGTATGAGGATTAATTTCCATAAAAGTGAGTTATTTTCCATAGGGGTGGAAAGTGATGATGTTAATCAATTTGTTGATATATTTTTTTACAATGTGGTTCTTTCTCTATTAAGTATTTAGGTGTTCCCCTTCACAATGATAAGTTGGGAAGAGAGGATATACAACCTCTAGTAGATAAAATCCTGAAAAGAATAGCTGGTTGGAGAGGGAAGCTACTGTCATATGGGGGAAGACTCCTTTTGATTAAATCTTGCTTAGCTAGTATCCTTATTTACTTAATGTCTTTCTTTAAATTTCCAAAATGGGCCTTGGATCCGATTAATAATCAAATGGCTAATTGCATGTGGAATGATTTTGAGGGCCACCATAAGCTTCATCTTGCAAACTGGCACCTCATTTGCGTGAAAAAAGAATATGGAGGTCTTGGTGTCCCAGATCTAAGGGACTTAAATATGTGCTTACTGGGTTCTTGGGTTAGAAGATACATAGAGGGAGATGGCAAACTTTGGAAATTACTAATTGATAGGAAGTATAAAACTGAGAATCCTAACATTTTTTTGCTGTCCTGACAAGAATGTTTCTAGTTTTTGGAAAGGGGTCTTGGCTGCAAAGGCAATTAAATTTGGATATAGATGGGTAGTAGGTCATGGGAGGAAAATTAGATTTTGGGAAGATATTTGGTTTGGCACAGCCCCATTGGCTGTGCAATTTTGGGATCTTTATAGAATTGTTAATGAACAAGGTAAGACTATTCATGAGATTTGGGATGGATGTCAGCTGAAGTGTACATTTAGGAGAACCTTCTCTAATGAGTTTATGATGAAGCGGTATGAATTAGAGGACTTAATGCAACATGGTGTTTTATCTGAAGAGAAAGATGCTCTTATTTGGCAATATGAAAACAATGGTTCTTATTCTTCAAGTTCTTTATACACTACTATCAATTTTAGTAATTCCGGTCTATATTCATGCAATTTGATCTGTAGTTGTTCCACCGAGAGTACATATATTTTTTTGGTTGCTGTCTCATAGCAAGTTGATGACAAAGGATAATCTGCTCAAAACTTCCTAACTGTGCATTTTCTAATGAGGATGGCACGATACACCATTTATTCTTTGGTTGTGTAGTAGCAAAATGTGTTTGGGCAGAGCTGTCTGCTTTCTTTCAAGTTAATACTGGTGATGACTATGAATCTGTGGCCAGATTTTGGATTAGCAATAAAAAACATGATATATTGAACTCAGTTACTACTGCATCTTTATGGAGCTTATGGAAACGTCGCAATGATGTTGTTTTTCAGCACATACCTTGGCTCAATATGAAACAAGTATGGAAAAGAATACTGACAATGCTGAGAAGAGGCATATTTTCCAGGATACAATATTATAGAAGCTGGATCTCTGCTGTACATATTTGTAGTAGCCTAGTAGGTGATAACGAAGCCTCAGAGGTTGTCATACAAATGAAGACGCTTGATCCGGGAGGGAAATTAGTTCAATGCGATGCAGAGAATGAAGATGGGAGAGATGCCAGGATGGGCGAGAAGGAAGTTGGGAGAGAAAGAAGCTGGAAAGCATGAAGACCAAATGGGACATGAATTGGGAGCTCTTTGAGAAAGGAAATGGAATGTATGAATGCTATTCAGTTTGTTTTCTGGAAAAGTAGTCTGGAGATGAAATTTTAGCCTGTAATGCAAATGTACTGAGCTACAAACAGTTTAAACCCAGTTTCAATAAAATTTGGGACTGGGGCACCGTCGGCGGTGTCCTGTTCATCTAAAAAAACTCGGAACGCCGGCAAGGCGCCCCGTGCCCGTGCGGCCGTGCCGTTCCGCGCGGAATAAACTCCAAAGGCCTTGACACGCCTACGTCAAAAGCTTCTAAAAAAAGCGCGTCTCAGCGGCGACGGCGGCAGAAGCATCACAGCAAATCACCTGCCAAGTGGCTTAATGGGCCCAAGCCCAGCGCGGATTTGCCTGCCCGCTTCCGCGAGACCACGTTAGAGCCTCATGGCCTCATGGGACGTAGTATACAGGGATGGCAACAGGCGATTCCTCGTAGTATAAATGGTTTGTATATGTTTACACTTGTTATCTATAATATTCATATGATGATGGATTAAATAGTGATGATGACAAATACTTGATGTTAAAAGAATAATTACATTTGTATAATGAGCATTCATGATAAAAAGAGATAATATGTATGGGCCTCTAGAGCCTACTTTATGTAAGCGACCTACAGGAGTGGGTAAGAGTAAAGTCTATTTTGGTGGACGCTCTACGCGAGTGGACATGAGGTTCCCATATGAAAAAAAAACGAGCTTGATGTTCTCGTATGAAAGAGGATAGGCTTGAGGTCTCCACATGAAAGAGGGCGGGCATGGGTGGACACCGATGGGTGTTACACTCTACTATACCGATATAAGCAAAAGAAATAATGAGATATGTGCATGGCATTCGTGTAAAGATAAAAGAGAGGATGAGATATGTGCATGATATTAATGAAAAGATATATGGAAATGAGATAGTTGCAAATTGCCATGATTACTTAGTGACATGTTTTAATACCGTTTATCGTTTTATTATGTCCTTGTTGAGTCGTAGACTCACCATTGCTTATGTTGTTGTTTTTAGGTGAATGTTGAAGGCGTCATGTATGGGGGAGGGAGTAGCACAAAAATTAGTTCATGCACCGGCGTTGTTTAACTTATCACATTAGTCAATAAATATTCATTATTAGTACTTTGGTTTATGGAAACTCTTGCTGTTGGTTAGAACATAAAGCTATTACTATGGTTACAATCAAATAGAGTACCTTTGCTTAGTCTCAACAATCGGATTATCTTCGTTATTGTTATTGCTTCAATTTTAAAATTTGTTCCATTCAATATCGTCATGTTTAAGATTAATTTAATATTTTATGAAAGTTTGGATATTGTATTGATGTTAGTAATTTGTGAAATATAGTTTAATTTCAAAAGGAATGGGTTGGTGGGGATATTCTGGACTTATGTCGAGCCGAGGTGATACATTTTCCTTATGCCTAAGAAGGGGTAAAGAGAAATGAGGGCAAGCTTGCGCGCCGGAGCTTAAGCTTTCTGTCACTGATGGCATATCGAAGTGGGAAACTGGTGGCAGATCTAAGTGGAGAATAATCTTTATGTCAACATTACTAAAGGAATAATCTTTGGTGTTAAACAAAGCTTTCCTGGCAATTTTTTTGCCAACGCATCAAACTTTCCATCAAAGATGCAAGACGCATATTTCATTTCTTTTATACCAATTAATCTCCTTGATACTCAATACCTCACACAAAGTACAATACATCATCTACACATAAAACTGAAAGTCCTATCATTGCTACCATCTAAGGAGATGGTAAGACCACTTTGACTGTTTTTTGTTACTTTTACTGTCTACCGCACATTATCTTATATAACTTGAGATGGGCAAACATGTCGATGTTGGGGCTAGCTCAGCGCCTCGCCTTCAAGGAAAGGACAATGACAGGGTACTTGGTTTTCACTTTCTCGAGGTGCTTTGCGACATTTTGCGCGTATATCTCAAAGAGATGGTCAAGTATATGCCTGCCAAAATGGTGTGCGATCAGGGGCTCAGCCACAGCCCTTATGCTCCTGGCGACGTTGACGCCGCTCTGGATGCTGTCGAGCACCAGATCACCGTCCAAGTCATCATGGGGGTCCCAGTTCGACTCGAAGAGCTCGATGTGATTGATGTCAAATAACTCGCTCTGTCTGATCACTAGCTTCACTTCGTCGACCGAAGGCGAGTAGAATGGCAGGTTGAAGGAGTTCAGCTTCTCCTTCTCCACACGTCCCTGCCGTGCGTCAGAAACCATAGCTGAGTTCAGTTCGCAGTTCACGAGTTGAATCCAGTTAAAGCATTGAGTGTATGATGATGCTAACATAACACTGAAGTAGCCCCTTTTTTTTACATAACAATATCTAAGTATATATATGATGTTAGATTGACCCCATCTATGTTCTCCTCTAAGCTCCGCCACTGGGATATGTACCTCTTGGACTAGGGACTGAAGAGCCTGGGCAAGCAGCCCCCACATGTCGTTCACTTCGCCGCGCAGCACGTCTTTGTTCTTCCTGCCTAGGAATGTCAGCACCATCTGGCCGTCAGCGACGAGCTCATTGTAACGCAGCTTGAGGAACAGCGAGAAGTCCTTCTGGAACTGATTCTGGTACAGCTTGACCACCGCCGGCGGCGTGGTCTCCCAGATGTACATGTTGCCCTCGTTCAGCACCGCGCCTCTCGCGAGCTCCTCGGGCACCTAGACGTACACATACGTCACACTGCATGCTCCACATGTCGTTTACATGCATGCCATGTGCACCGACGTTTTCCTCGGCTTGTGCGTACCTTGGAGCGCCACATGAGGCAGTAGGAGGAGTGGAAGAGGTGGACGCAGCGGTCGGGGAAGAGCCTGGTGTAGAAGGAGCCTGGCAATCCGGCAATGTGGTAGGGAGGCAGCGCCTCCCCCATCTCCTTCGCAGCGAGCTTGTTGAACAGCTCCAGGGACTGGAAGATGAGGTTGAAGTCGTTGCCGGGGAGGTCGTTGAGGAAGAACTGGACGTACATGGGCGGCTGGCCCTGCCTCTCGCAGCGGCCGGCGATCGCGCTGAGCACCTCGGAGACGACGCGGAGCGTGTTGGGCCCCGAAGAGCAGCCGAGGTCGGCCACCATCATCGCGCCCGGGAGGGAGAGCGACGCCTGCGCTTCCTCCACGGCCTTGTGAAGCAGCGGCCTCGTCTTCAGTATGGCCTTTTCCTACAAAGAACATGTCAAGAACGCATGCATGTTACTCTCAGTTGTGCGCTGCTAGATGTGCAACAGCGTCGCACTAGTGTAGCGATACACAGGGGATCGGACATGCAACGAAGAAGTACGGACTTGAAGCCTAGAGTTGCTGGCGTAGCTGGTCTCGCCGTCGCCCCGGCTCATGTGGAGCTCGCGCTCTACCTTCATGGCTGCAAGCGTGCAGTGGTAAACAGCCTAGCTTGTTCTTAGGACTCGGCTAGCTCCAGATGCTTGGTTTCTTTGTTCGCTGTGTGGTACGTTGCTGTTGCAGAGCATAGGAGCTCCTCAATTTATAGGGCCAGCCGGGGCAGGGCAGGCTGCTCAGCTGCTGGAGAAGTTCAATATTGAGTTAATAATCCAGTGTAAGTGTGAAACGGCGTTAGCGACACGAACAGTCGCCCTCCCGATTTTATGTTAATTACAGCGTGGCCACGTGTTTCGGTCCGATGTTGAACTGTAGCGACTCGTTGGTCTTGGTCTCGGACTCTTCGCAACTCGCAAGGATCCTCTGCTTATTGGTCCGGTCCGTGCGTTTGTTGTCGACGCCCGAAGCATTCGGCAACCACAACCTGAAAAAAAATCATGCAACGCGCACGATCGATATATACGGTGTAACTAGTCATCTAAAAAAAATATCCAGCGTCGTTTAGAAGCACGAAATACCATTACGCTGCGGAAGAACACCAGGTTAGCACCGATTAATTAGAGCCGCAAGAACGGCGATACCTACGACGACAGCCACAACACCTGGTCGTGGCCGCTAGCCCCTACCTCGACAGTGCAATCGGTGGCAGAAGAGGAATCAGCCAAAGGATTGGAAATGGCAAAAGGGTCATTTCACATGGGTTTCGGCCATTCATTCCTGATTTACCAACTGTGGGAATCAGCCAAAGGATGGTTAATATAGAGGCGGATCTAGAATAAAAATTGTGTGTGCATAAATAATTTTGGGTTTGATTTCTGCTTTTTTGATTAATTATAGATCCAATAGAAACACTTTTATTAGATCAACAGAGATACAAATGATAAAATTTTAACTGAAATAGGTGTTGACTAAAATTTGGCTGGGGCATGTGCCTCCACTGAATCTTTACTACCACTGGATCCGCCTCTGGGCTAATATGAGCCAATCATGCATGCTAATTTATCCGTCATAGATTTTGGATATATAGAACGCATTAGCACAGCCAATAACATATGAACTAGGCAAAGTTAACGAAAGAGGCTTCTCTCGGACAGTTTTACCTTAATTTGTTTGGTCTTTTTCTATTTTTGCATGTATTTGGATGTTGCAAGACAAGGAAATTAAGGCCTGTTTGTACACTTCACCACCATGACTTCATGAGTTGTTGTGAGTGACCCAAACACCCTTTTCAAATAAACTTCACCCATGAAGCTCCTTTTTAATGCTCTCACAAAGGAATAGGGAGAGGTAAAGTGAAAAAGTAGCTTTCACGCTCTCCCTCGGGCCCATATTCCAAGGAAGCGAACGCCTCTAGTTCACAAAATTTACACGTATTTGCCACTCTCTCGTCGGTGTCACATGCCGCTCGGTTCACAAAAATTCGTTCACTTTTTCTTTCGCGCGCACCGCTCTCTCCGTCTCCTTCCTCCGAACTTTTTTATTATTTTAATTTTTTAATTCATACTCATTCAAATATATTATTTTTTAATTCATATGACCACATACAAATATACAACTCAAATGTTAGAACAAGTCGGTGAGCAGGGCATCTTGGACAATTGACCTCTCTCGACCATACATGAAGTCATTGGTGAAGTGTTTTGCCAAGCAGTTTTCTAAAAGCGACTTTAGCTTCACCGTGAAGTTGCTCGTGAAGTGAATCTAAAAAAACAGCTTCACTAGTGAAGTCGACATGTAAGCAAACGGGCCTAAACAGTCCGGTTGAAGTTGATCTCCGACCAACCCGAAACTAAACTTCCTTTACAACCAAAACATTTTTCATTATCAATTGGTGAACAATTTATAATAGAAACCGACCTGGTCCATGAGGAAGATTTTTAATGTTTGAATACTCTCTCACCAACCCTCTGCCAACTATGGCCCGCCTGCTTTCGACTTCGACTTACGCTTCGTATTCGTTTGCGTTGTCCATGATGAGCTAGCATATTTTTTTATTTTTTATTTTTTTAAATTTAATTACACTAAATAAGCCACCTTCAGATACAGTAAAATCTCAACCGTTACGGTACAATTTCAGTTATAAGCATAGTTTTTCAGTCCAACCGAACGGGGCTGGCTGTTGCTGCATGTCCTTCAAACATAGGCCTCTTCACTGCTTGGACTGCCATGTGACAAGTGGCTGCGCATGCGAAGAAGCTAGCCTGCACTGTTTTAATTAAGCACACTATATATTAAGCAGGCATTTCATATGTTACATGCACTATGCAGGCCACAAGGGTACGACCGCGCGTTTAACTTGTGTCTTATGCATGGAGCAGTTAGTTGGCATTTCATATACTGTTCAGGTACAGTAGACGGGAATTTTATATACTGCTCGTTTGACACACATGAATTTTATAGAAAACTATAAAACGTATCAAAGGGGCCTATTTCTATCATTTAGCTGACGATTGGCTAAACGGTATATAATTGAGCATGTTTGTAATACAGAAAATTTTCATAAAACTATGAAAAATATCAAAGGGGACCTAGATAAGCTTCGGAGTACAGATTCCAGCAAGAAAAGCATTAATTTATAGAGAAAAATTCAAATCCACATATACAATACACAGATACATGTACTATCTTAGTCCTCCAAAATTTTTCGAGATTTGTGCTAAGGTACTACAACGATTAAAAAAATGAGAGATTGGTTTGAATTTCGATTATTTGCATCGATCTTAAAACACATTCAGTAGCGGTCATTATATATGCATATATCATTCAACATGTACACGTAAAAAACCATTCTCATTTACACACTAGCTTTTCCCTTTCCAAATATTGCGACATGTGTTTTCCACATTGCGTGCGCCTAGCTGGGAAGAGAAGACATATCGAGGCCACGTACAGATGTACTCATGTCGGCGTCAGTCTCGTACCGATATGTCCGTGGGTTCCTGCATAGCGTGGCGTTCCTACACGCTAGCTAGTACCGATCCAGCCGCGCGCGGTGGGTGGCCGCAGGATTGTCGCGCGGCCTCGTGAGGGCGGCCGTCGTTTTGTGCTCTCACTTCGATCTGGTCGCGAACTCGCGGCCGACCCATGTGCGTGGGGCCGTGAGCGATGAGCTGATCCAATAGGGAACGGCCGGTGGCGCACGTACGCGCGCGTTCGGCAAGCGATGCCGTAAGCGCGGTGCGCCAGCATGTGACGCGGCGGAGCCATCGTAAGCACGCTTACGAAGTCATGCGACGTTTAATTGATGTGTACATGCGAGGACAGTGCGTGACCGATTTTTTAGTTGCGGCTTTCGGCGGTGGATGTTTATTTTGATTAAAAGTATAGTACTGTGATAATTAGTTTTTATTAAAATTATTCGATTAAAAAATAAAAAAAACATTATATCGTCACGAATAATATCAAGAAATAAAGGTAAAAAATTAATAAAGCCAAAAAAACTAAAACAACCAAAATTAGTAAACCGATGTATTCTAAACGGCTTCTAACAGAAGCCAAAGTTGTTTGAAGCAAAGCCTTATGTTTTTAGTGGATTTGGACCCTTCATAATTACAAAGTGACGGCACGATGTTACACACCCTTCGTAATTACTAAGTGACGGCACGATGTTACACACCCTTCATAATTACTAAGTGATGGCACGATGTTACACACGGTGTCATTCTGTCGATATATGACCTCTTCTTTTCAGCCTTTAAAGGGCATGTTTAGCAACGGCTGCGGCTTATGGCTTTTTGCTGGAAGTTTTTAATTTTGGTTGTTTACGGTACAGATTACGGAGAGAGAGATACTCACTTGCGATTTTGGATGGTACAGATGTTGGACTTTTAATGTGTACATCGTTTAACTTATATACCCCCGTCTTGAGAAAATACTCCGTTTGAAAGTTAGGTACTGTAGCAAAAGCCAAAAGCCACTAGCTTCGGAGGAAAAGAACAGGCCCAAAGTTGATTTTCAGCTTTTCTACAGTAACTATCTTTTAAACGGAGTGTCTTTTTATGTGAGATCTACAACTTAGTATATACTGTAGTGATTTCATTTATACCGGTCAAAACCGCACACGAGTTTCTATTCCTCTATACTCTTTCTCACGAATAACTTAAAAGTTATAAACCATAACTAAAAAGACATGCAAAAACTAAAACAAAAGGAGAACAGACATGTATACTCATCGGCGATTAATCCGCATAGACTAGAAGTCATTAGCACCCCACAACCAATAGCAAAGGAATTAATTAAGGAGACGGACTCATCTTGGGCAGTCTTCGTAGTTCGGTCTTTCTTTGCTCCTATGCTGAGTATGCACAATGTTGCAGATGTTGCTCAGATAAGGATTGTTTTTTCCCCGATCGAACAATCAGTCCGTATGGACGATTGTATTGACTTTGGTTTTTCGCTTTGTTTCAAAAGCTGAAGTAAATATAAACATCTTAGTTTTTATAACTTATTTCTATCGTCACTTATTATTTATTAGCCGCTTTAAGCCTTTACATTTTTGTATTTTATTATGTCATAATTATATAAATTGTATGGCGGTCTAAATATTATAGTACATTATACTGTACCGTTGTTTGCTCTCTTTCTTATATAATGTACTCGATAAAAAACCAAAAGCTAATATAAACACTCCAACTTCTATAAATTATTTCTATCAGACACTATTATTTATTTGGTAAAAACTAAAAAAATATTAATAAAAGTTAATACGAACCGATCCTATTTGTAGCTCGGAAACGTGTTACTCCTGAGGGTATATAGTGCATGTAGTGTCTCTCACCAACCATCGGGTTGGTAGTGCGAATGCAACTACTCCGTGTTATACGTGTTACTTACGAGCCATGTTCCGCTTGCATATAACATATGCTCCGGCCTGCTGATTAAGCACGATGAGCCGCCGGAAATCTTCGAGAAACTTTAGGTTGCACACACTAAGGCCTGAACGGCGTAAGCAAGGCTTTTTTCTTAATTTATGCAGGCCAAAAGGGTCCGAGGCTCCGAGCGCGAGTGCAACTCACGGTCTTAGTAAATGGCGCGTAGCTAGTCGGCGAGCACACTGCGGCCATTTTATATGTACGATGATTATTTAATTTTATTATATAAATATTATCAAAGTTTAAACTTGATTTTAAAAGTTTACAGTATTTAAAGTTGTGTCATGGGAGTCTGACCGCCATAGGGATGACGGTCTGATCGGCTGATGGCCAGCGATCACACCGTCATGGTGCAAATGGTCAGACCGGTCGTATAGATTTTGAAAATTGCACACCAAACATTTGTATACGTGTGTTTGAGGATGCGTTTGTACTAGGTGTCACTTAAAATAGAATTCTGAGCCGAAATTCGATAGAGTTTAACCGAAATTCTAGAGAGTGTTTTCTGGTGCTCATAACTAGTCAGATCGACCAAGTACTAGCAGTCAGACCAACGCTGGCGGTCTGACTGGCCAGGTAATGGCAGTCAACCAGCTTTTGGCGAATTGGTGCTGAAATTATGCTTTTTGGCTTGAGGTTTTGTCATAGGGTTAGAATCAGTGTATCAACATGGTTTAGTGTGTGCACGGTATAGGTGTCGGTGTCTTGTTGTGGTGTGTTGCATGGTGTATTGATTTGATTAACGTGAGTCAAGTGTATGGAATTTGTTCTCAACATGGTTGCTTGGTTTTTAGATGTGATAGTGACTTAAAGAATGTTGACGGTCGATGGTAAATGACCGGGACTAGGCGAGAAAATTGAGATATGAGAAGTCATATAAGTCCGGGTGAGACTACGTAGCTCAAGTAGGAAGTACAAAGAAGACAAAGATCGTGAAGATATGAGTTTGTACATGCGGTGCACCAAGTTATGAGGCCGATGCACGTAAAGATGGACACATTGTTGAGTTTTATTTTCGTCGTGTTAAGCACGAGCGTCAAGTCTATTGTCGAGCTTTTAGAAATACACATCGTCCATCTAATGGCATGTGTGGACCTAATGTCATCTTCATGCTTGTAACAAGGTAATTCTTCTTTGAAGTCAGAATGGTGCTTTGTCCTCCTAAACTGTATCTCCTAATAGATCTTTGTACCATTGCTTATTTTATGGGAAGGATGTATATCATGTAGACTTTTACTTTCGGCGTGCCAAATGTATGCGTCGAGTCCGTGCTTCTAAGTCTCCAAGAGTGTATAGCCTTTTCTCATGGCATAAACACTCAAGAGCTTATCATAAAGGTTTGTTTTTGTTGATGGCTTCTTTGATACTTTCTCTAGTGGTGTTGGACAATGTCGTGGACTTTGTTTTTATTATTTTGTTTTTAGTCCCCGTGCTATCCTGCAGGATGATTTCCACCATTTCTGAAGTGGTGGAGCTCATTTTTTCTATTAAGGTGTGTACCCACAGCGAGGATGAGTTATGAGTTATTTTGGTATTTGTGTTGGCTCTCATCATGGTGCTTTCAAGAAAAGTTCTCGCTACTTTTCTAAAGATTGTGCTCGTTTTTTCATTGAGTAGTCCACTTGTGGTGTGCCTCCAAGAATGGATCTTCTTGCAAGAACCATCCAATGTATCATACTAGCTCACATGCGAATTTATTTGTTTCTACTGGTGGTGTATCCAAGCTTTGGTTTCCTAAATATTTGCTCACTATCGACGTTTTAATATTGATCTTACATATGATTTGTTTATATTCAGAAAAACTCTTAGAAGACTCGGTGTATGCACATGCAGAGTAGAGACACAAAAATTTTTATACAGGTTCAGTCCTTCTCCTTAGCGAATAATAACCCTACGTCCTGTGTGATTACTAATCACCAGAAAAGGATTAGAATTGAGAGTAATGCGAATACCTAGCACTATCTCCTCCTATCCCAATGTGTCCCTCTCTCTCTCTTTGACGTTAACCTTTATATAGCCAGTGAAGTGATGGCAATTGTCCCGTGCCAGAAGATACCTCAACGCTTCAGATAATAACCGCCTGACGGAAGTTACTGTCACAGAAACGTAAAAGGTCATTCACCATGTAGCGGTTGTTGTGAGAGAGAGAGAGAGAGATCATGTGCGGTTATTGGATAAACGCATGTTCTAACTGCCTTATCAGATGAACCAATGATGCAGTTGTTCGTCTTATACAAGTTAGTTGGAAATAGGTTGATCGCAGGAAAATCCGCGACCATAAGGTGGCCGTAAGACAACTTACCACTACGTGGTTGTAGAAGGACTTACAACCAGGTAGTAGTCGCAGTAAGATTTATGACCATATGGTGTAGAAGGACTTACGACTAGGGGGTAGTCGTAATAGGACTTACGACTATGTGGTCGTAGAAGGATTTACGACCAAAGGGTAGTCGCAGTAAGTCTTACGACTATATGGTCGTAGAAGAGCTTATGATTATATGGTCATAGAAGAGCTTATGACCATCCTGCCATATTTACCTCTTATCGATAAGGTGTATATTCAAGAAATATAATGATGTAATTATTTGAGGATTATTCTATCATCTCCATCTAGCCTCCCAACTTCAAGTGAATATACCTTTCTCGACCCTTGTCGACTAGGAATTAGCTTGGTCGATTTGGTAATTTTCCTTGAGTTGTGAAAACAGATAGACATCAGACAGTGGGAATGCAATCAATTTCCCTTGACCTATCCATCGAATTGGTTCCCAAAGCGAACGTTCGGTTTCCGAGAGAAGTAACCGACGCACTGGTTATAATGACTTACCGGGGTAACCTTTGGTTTTTCACTTCCCCATTTGCTCCAATTCGTTCGAGCTCACCGCCTCCAATTAATCTCCACAATCTTCCTCAGTCTCACACAAATCCCTTCTAATCACCTTAGAGAATGACGAAGTCTTCATCAACCTGGGCTGAATCAGAGATGGATTATGCCAAGATGGAGGCATTAGAGACTGCGGAGAAGATCCCACCGTGGCGATTTGTCAAATGAATCGAAACCATCGGGCAGCGCTGGCCGACCGGACAAATCGAAGAGATACTGGTGTTCCAGGTGTACTGTGAGTGTGGCCTTCGTCTCCCTGCTCATCCCTTCTTGACGGCCATTCTCGAGTATTTCGGGGTTGAATTGGTGAACTTGGTTCCCAATACAATCACAATGTTCAGCGTCTTCGTATACCTATGCGAGGCATATTTGGGTATCCTAGCAGATCTCGAGCTCTTTCGGTATTATTACGAGATGAGTCGACAAACGGGGATTGCTGGGAGTTGTGGATTAAAGCTCCATGATGGCAAGACAGAGCTTTACATCCCATGTTTACCCAATCTTCATGGTTGGGATGGAAGAAGAGGTGATTCTACTGGGAGACGACCAGTGAAGACAGCATCTCCTTCGTTGGGAAGGCCGCCGAGAAGAACAGTATTTGAAACTCAGCCCCCAAAGGCATCATGAGAATAGCCCCCTACATCTCAGTCATTAAGGAACTAAGAAATAAGGGGCTTATGAGCTGGCATGTGGGGAAGGACTTCATCACGCACCATATTAGTCCCTTGAAGCACCAAGCACATCCTATGTGGATGTACTTGGACGTCTTAGATGTGACCCGGGACTACGAGAATGGTAAGTGATACTAGAATGGATGAAGTTTGCTGTGGTGAAAACTGGACGTTGTTGAAGCCGACCGTGGTAAAAAACTGGATGTGGTTGAGTTACCTGAACTCGAACTCGAAACACTATTAAAACCACTCGAAGCTAGTCGAAACACTTGAACCCAAAATCTTCGACTGCCATCACCTGACAATTTTACAAACACAAATTCTAAAGCAATTCAAATGTCAATTATTCATGATTATTTTTAATCATGACCATCCACATGGTCTAACAATCTCCCCCCTTGATGAATACATTGACAACACCTCAAAAAACACTCAAACGAAAGAATTTGCGATCCAAGACAACGAGTATCTAAGACAACCGAACGCACAACCAAAGGAGAGCACTTTCAAAGAAAAACTTCGAGAGAAACACTGAAAACAAATTCCAGAGCGAGCAAATCTCCCCTTTCTTCTACTTAAGCAAATCGTCAAAGGCTCAAAAGAGAGAATAATTCTAAAAGGGAACTAGAATAGTAAACATCCAGGAGCTTTGTAGATTATCCAAGTCAGTTTGCATTCATTCAATAATTTTGACCAAGCCAGCATGAGTAGAGCTACTTAGATCATACAAAATCATATATCATATAGCAAGATCAAAACTAATCTTTTAGCACAATTAAGCAATTTAGATCAATGACAGACATCTCACCAATGACTAAACCAATTATAAAGAGCACGATGAGATATCACAACGAAAAGTCAAAGCTAAAATTGAAGCAAACATTAAATCTAGACATGCTAGGAGTCTCAGATAACAACCTATTGCTCCATACTCGATTCTTAGACATGTGGTATGCTTGTAGCATACTTCTTTTTCATGATCATGCTTAAAGCAAACTTCTTTTAAATTGTGGCATGCTTGATGCATACTTCTTTTTATTTGTGCACTCTTGTGCCTTTTTCTTTTATTTGATCATGGCATGCTTGAAGCATACATCTTTTCAATCTTTTCCTTTTCAATTCTCATTTGATAGAAGAGCTTACGACCGTCTTGCCATATTTATGTCTTATCGATAAGTGGTATATTCAAGGAATATAATGGCGTAATAATTTGAGAATTATTCTATCATCGTCACTCACTAACATTTCGGGATCCAAGAATTGGGGCAATTTATTCCTCCCATGTGTAGGCACCGAGGATGTGGGATGGAGAGTGTGCGTTAGGTTTCGGGAGATATTTTTGTCTTGTATCATAAACTTTAGATTTGGACGTCTTTAATAATGTAAAGCTCGACTGCTAATCTGTATTCTTCTGTATTCAAAGTTTGGTTTTATGATTAAAGTTTAAACAGATTTGATGTTCACTCCACAACCAAAATTTCTAGACGGTTATGAAAAAAATTGGACGGTCTCAAAAACAGGAATCATCGCACGTAGTGTGCAGAATACGGCCTGATATGGCCAACATACATATGGTATCGATCACCAGACGATATCAATCCATTGTTCTAGATAGCTAGCCGATATACTGCGCATTATACTGTGTCGTCTAATAAGAGAGATCTGAATCTATCGAGGTCAGGTCTGCATCGGTCTCGTACGGTAGGCATTAGGCCACGCCGCTGAGCGAGCGTGATCTTCCTGGACGCTAGTTCAGTAGTGCTTCGTGGCTAGCTACCAGCCTCCCTCCAGTGCGCTGCGTGGCCGTGGCCGTCGTTGATAAGCGTGTCGCGTTCGGCCGAGACCGACCAACACAGCCCAGATGCTTCTGCGGTCATGAGCCAATACCATGCTGTTTGCTGCTGTGCTAGCTTATAGGACTAGAGAATGTGTGGTGTGTAATTATGGTTTATTTTTTTAATTTCAAAGTATACATGATTTAATACTATATTGCTAAGATAAGGTGAGGAAGATCAATTTATAAGGTAGAATCCTCATCACTTCTTGAAAATCGTGTGACTTGTGAAGCGTAGGTTTAAATCTGTCAGAAAACTGAGACATGTGAAGCGTAGGCTTAAATCTGTCAGAAAACTGAGAAACTCCAAAGTGATTGCTGTGAATTATATTTACACAGAGAAAAATCTGGCAGGCCCTTTTACAAAGGGGTTAGCGCGGAAAGCGATTTCTGTTGCATCTATGGACATGAGAATATGGTCCATTTAAGTTACATCACAATGGTAACACATACCTTCTTGATCGGAGATCCCGTGACTTAGGCAATGGGAAAAATAAATTGATGTTGTAACAAGAGAGTACATATTTATTGTAACCATGTCCTAATAAACAATGTACTTTCGACTGTTTGGAAGGTTGGCATAAAGCCCTAATGTATTCTGTTGTCCAAATGAGGGAAAGGTATTAACCTACAGGATACCTAGAAATAATACACCTACTTGAACTTAACTGTGTGATCGCAATTCACGAGAATGGAACATTATCTAGAAATCTCCTGAGAAGATAAGGGAGCATGACCATATAACGCTCTGTTTAGGCGTGGTTCATTGGCAGCCTAGTACTAGTTGAGATTTCAAGTGAAATCTGATCACGAAAAGCTGTGAATTCAAGGCATAGTGTATTCATCAGCTGTGAGACGATGAATCTTGTTATTCTAGATGTAAGTTCAACCCGTACGAGACTTACACTAAAAGACTGGTATATTAACAGTACTTAAGCACAATATCTTTGTCATATGTTTTCTTTCTTGCTTGGAATTGGTTGGGAATTGTTAGAAATTGGTCCATTTAATTATGACTCATTTCCTTAATTCCAAAGTATGCATAATTTAGTATCATATTGCTAAGGCAAGGTGAGGAAGACTAATTTATAAGGTAAAATCATCATCACTCCTTAAATATAGATAGAGATGGTATGTGGAGGGTTCTGTCTAGTCACACACACGCGCACGCACGCGCGTGCGTATTCGTGTATTTTCGCATGAAAAATCGCGTGATTTGTGACTTGCGACTCGCGACCGTGCCGTGACGTGGCGCGTCACTTAGCAGACCAAATCTATCTTTATTTTTGCTGAAACCTGGACCTCTCTCTCTCTGTGTTTGAATGTGATTCAAAGTTTGAATTTGAGGCTTTACTGAGATTTTGATGATAGACAGTTACTAGTGGATAAATGACTTGTTGAATGTGTCAGTTATCAGTGGGTAAATGGTTGTTTTAATCATGTCAGTTATCAGTCTGTCTATATATATGCTTGGAGACGTCCAGAGTGTATGAGAGAATCTCACCGCCTCCATTTTCTTCTTCTCTGCAATTTTGTGCTCGAGTATTGTGCTGTCTGAACCTCGTCGACGTTTCTTCCCGGCGTGCACCTAGAAGGAGGGATAGCGGCTATCTCCGAACCATTGCCGCAGAGAGTACCTGCACGGGGCGGCAATAAGGTTTCTTGGCAGCGCATCTGCGTGACCGCTCACTGCACTACGACATCTACGTTCTGCACTGCGTCAAACCTGCGCGGCTTCCTGATCTTCGTCAGGCTAACTAGTAAGTCGTTTGCGCACACGTACGACTTTGTTAATATATTTTTCTTGAGTATGTTCTGAAGTATGATGGTTAGCCTGCTGTTAGTAGTAAGTTTTGCATCACTAGTTTATTGTATTTGTCTCCTTGTAAAAATTGGAATTAAAATATTGCCCAAATTTCCAACATGGTGTGATGGGCGAAATGGAAGGAGGGGCGTTGTTTGTATTGCGGTTTGTAGTATCTACGATTCTACCAGAGCTAGATGATATGGATTGTAATATAAATCGGAATTAAGTGGTATCGTAGTAGAATCGCAATTCAACTCGTAGAATCATTATAATCGGGTAGAATCATAGTGGGATCATAATTCTGACAACAAACTATGTTAGCATATAAAATTTGATATTACGTATTGCTGGTTTAATTTGTTTTGTTTTTGTTGTTTACATGTTGCTCTAAGGTAAAAAAAGTATTATATTTGACATATTGCACTTTTAGATTATTAGTTTGTTAATAAAATAATTAAATAAATTTAAAAAATTAATCTTTATTCAATGTAAAATGAATAAGTGCACTCAAATTATAAAATTGAATTCAAAATTTTCAAAAATTCTACTATAAACTTACATATTTTAAAATATAGTTAAATTTTTATATAAAATATATACATTTTTAAATTTTTAATAAAGTCGTGATTCTACGATTCGATTAAAACGATCCGATCCTAGGATTACGATCTAACCAGCTTGGGCGCGAGAGAGCGAAAACGGGCTGGTACTGTACGTCTGGTCCAGTCAATTTGTTCTCGAGTCGAGTGCGTTTATGCACGTCTGGGAGCCGGCCGCGTCGGCGTCGTTGAGAAATCAGTCGAAGCCGCCCACTGAACGATGATGAGCCAGCAGGCTGACGGCGCGGTCACCGCCGACTCCTTGGGACACGTCGCCGGGATTGGCCATGGGGAGCTCCGATCCGGGCCGGGGATGCTCGATCGGACGGCTGGCGGGGACCCGAATTTGGATCTATTCGCGATCCAATCCGGGCTGCCTCCTGAGGTTCGGCTCGGCCAGCGGGATATATTCCTGGGCTGGATGTGTGTTTTGTGGGCCGGATGCTAGTGGGGACTACGTCCCCGGGCTGGACGTTGATTGTCGGCCGGACATTGGTGGGCGCTACGTCGATGGGCTGGCCGGACGTTGATGAGATCATGGGAAGAGCAAGATCCTGGAGGTGGGTGGCGAGCGCGCGGGCGCGTCTGGGACACCCAACCACCGTCCGCGTCAGGCACACCGACCCTTCCGAGTTCCGACCCGGCTAATGTCTTATTTCGGTTTAAGATTCTGATTTCTGATTTATTTTTTATTATTCATAAATTTCGTCTTGTTCTATCTTTTTAGTTTTTTTGAGTTTTTTTGTCATATCTTTTTTTCCGTGTTCATTTGCATTATCTGTGATGGGCTAGCATATTTTTTAAACTTTTTAAATTTACTTATATTAAATAAATTATCATCAGGTATAATATAATTTTAATCATAAATCACATCTTTTCAAATTCGGGCTGTAAGATGCAGAGGTTCTTGCCTTCGGAGTCCAGGCTGGATGTTGACCGTACCAACGCTGTGGAGGAGCCGGCCTCCACCTCGTAGGTCACGCTGCCCATCCGCTATCCATTCTCTCGTGGGTCGCAGTACCCGTCCACAGCCAGTTCCTTTCTTGGGCCAAGGCTGCGGCAGCTCGTTAAGTCGAGACTCTAGCCCATTGGAACCTACTTTCAGAGAGAAATGAAATACCCTTTTCTATATAAAACGAAAGAGAAATAAAACTGCCATGAGTTGATCAGTTAGATTTTTTTTGCGAGGCGTTAGACGGAAATTGAGACTCTGATTTTTCAAAAAAAGAAGAAGAGGCACCCTCTCAAAAGAAGTGCAGAGGAGACGACACACCAGTTGATTATCACAAACCGTTTGATTGGATTTCAACATCAGACCACCTGTAACATATCGTATATGTAACTACTTATCTCCATCTCTATTAATATAAAAAGTGAGTTTGTCCATCCAACACTCTTTTGTCCCTACTGCATCCCATCTCTCTCTATCTCTACTAATATAAAAGAAGAGTTTGTCCATTCACCGCATCCCCCTTCTCCCTGTTGTAGTGTACTCCTACATCTTCTCTTGACATACACTAACATATGGGTATGTGTTGTCAACCGGCTCCCTCCTCGAACTGATCACAGCCTCACACCCAACAGCTCATCTTCCCTTCCCCACGTGGCCACACCTTTGAGGCCCCAACCACTAACCACTCTCGTTATTCTCATGCCCTTATCAGCGCCGCCCCCTCCCCTCACTCCGATCAATCTCTTCTAATCCTCTCCCTCTTCAATGCTTTGCACCAGCGACTTGCCAGTTTTACAAGGTAGATCTGTGATGAGTGGTGGCACCAATGACCGATGCCCACGACAAGCAGAAGGATCGTCGCCAAGCGGCAGCTAGGCTCAGTGAGCAAGGAGGAAGACGGTGACGCTAAGGAGGAGGAAGATGGAGACGTCGGGATTGAGGATGGCCATATCTGATGTCGTCGGGGTCTAGGATGACAAGATCCAGTAGCACGGTGGTCAGAGATCACTAGATCCACCAGACTCCAGCTTCTCTCTTAGGTCCGACGGCAAAGGCCTCTCTCTCCAACTCTCCTCCGTCGGCGTTGGCACTTTCACTTCTCCTTTTCTGCCGACATGGTCGGCTGGCTCTAACTACAGCTCCATGTTCTTGATTCGCCGATGCCCCCCACTGTCTCGTTGTGTGGACGACTTGATCTAATAGCGGTGGAGGTGAGGATGACTGGATCCAGTGGCGGTGACCTCGAGGTTCGTTGGATCCACCGCGCTAGGGTAGGGAATGCCGGTGTCGAGGATGATAACCCTAAGATTAGGCAGTCATGGGGTTGGGGACATCAATGAGGAGCACAATGACCCTGGCGAAGTACCAGAGGTGGAGGCAGTGGCGGGGTGTACCAGTCGGATCCAAAGGTGGTAACCTTGAACACGGTGCATTCGGTGGTGGTGACCTTAGAGATGGTGGATCCGGTGGCAATGGGCCCGGCGACTTGTGGGGTGGAGCCATCAGCCAGGAGGAGGCACAAGGAGTAGAGGCGATGCGGTGGTTCCGTGTAGGCGAGGGGATGTGAGGGGAGACAAGGAGGCTATCTCCCGACGGCGGCGGTGTATGGGTGGGAGAAGGCAAGGGGAGACAAGGGAGGGAAGAAGGCGGCGTCGGGTGGAAGTGGAGGAATTGAATGTATATTGTTCATACCGTATCCTACAAATATTTTTCTACGTTTGGAGTCAGATTCGGTAAGGCCAGATACGAATATGAATTCAGAGTATTCGGAGTTTCGGATACGATACCATCGGGACAGATACATGACGGTTTCATATCGGAAACGGATAATATAGACGGATAGTATGTACATACATAAAGGAATACATATTGAACTATTGTAGGGGTGGCCCCCACCTAAACTCATCCGGCCTGTTAAAGGGTTGTAAAACCCAAAATGGAATGCGTGTAATGACATAGATACCCGTATGAAGGGCACATGAGTGTAAGGATAGAATTGTAAAATACACTCCATGGAAATATATATACAGGCCCGGGACATAGGGAAGGGGCAAGCATTGTTCATCTGTCATCTACACTATACTACTCTCCTACTTTATTGTTTGATCAGTAGCCACAACATGAACCATTCCACCACCACTTCAAGCCTTCAACTAGTGATAAATTCATTTAGATTACTTAAGTACGATAGCTGACACCAGACAAGTTTAACATAAACGATAAAATCATATATAAATTCTAAAATCGATAAATTCATACATATGTTTAAAAACCGATAAATTCATACGCAGGTTTAACATAAGCAGGGAGGATTTGTGGCGACCGATTAGAGCGACTGGATTTTGGAGTTAGGTTAGGACTTAGGTAAAATCTAGGCCGTTGGTATTAATGATAGTTGATAGGCTAGACCGGTTGGGTTATTAACTTGCTTATCGGATATCCGGTCGAATAGTATCCGGTTTACCGTTTACCAAAGCTATTTGGTCAGATTTTAACTTTTCTGTTTTGCTACCGTATCCAGCAACAACTATCTGATATCAACCGGATTTAATACCAAATACTAAATTATCTTCTCATATTCAGCATCGACCGAAATTGTTACCGAATCGGTCAGGATTAATCTACTAATATAACAGGAGTCTGTCTGTTCACTTGCGAAAGACGATCATGCGCGCGCGCGGGTGAGAAACTGTCTCGCACGCTCACGATATCCCTGGTTTGTAGCAACCACCGCCTCCGCCTATTGCCTATCCCTTCATCGGGATGTCCTCCCGATCCCAACCACCTTCCCCTCCCCTCATAACCTCCACTGTTCTCCCTTTCTTTGCCCTTGATTACCAGTTCGCGTAGTCCAATGTGGTGAGGATGAGGCCGTGTCACCGAACCGGGGTTCAGCGATGGCAGGTTGGGGCTCACTCATGGTAGGCACAAGGCGAGGAGGCGTTGTCAAGGAAGCAGATGGTGGAGATCGCCCTGTGCACAGATGCCACGGCCATGGATGCGTCCTTGCGGACATATGCACTGTACGCGTCTGTGCCCAACACCCGTGGCATGCAGCGGGCGCTTCTCTTCGTGGGGTGCGCGGAGATGAGGCTTAGCAAAGAGGTGCCCGGGTAGGTGGTTGTCGAGGCGTGGGAGCTCGGAACGACGTCTGGCCAGTGCCATTGTCTTTGGTAGCCTCTTGGTTTGTTACACGGTTTTCCTTATTTTTCCTTTATTTTCCTGCTGCGTTTCGTTTTGAGATGGTGGATGAAGAAGGGAAAATGCTGATCTTTTTAGCTATAGTACCTCTTAATACTTCTAGAAACTAAAGGCGATGCCATTGTGGGCGTCGAGGAGCGTGACACCGGTGTCGGGTGCGTGAAGACGGCGGCAGCATCCCCCTAGCCGGTGAGCACGGGAACGGCGGCAGCGTCAATGGGCGGGGGGAGTAGTGGAGAGAGCACCGCGAGCGATAGTGCGTTGGATCGGGGAGTCCTGGCCGTGGATGCCAAGAAGCTGTTCGAGAGAATGGCTAGGAGAGGTGGGAGAGGAGTAGGCGGTGGGAGCGGGAGGAGAGCAGGTCGAGGAGGGCATGATGAGAGGGGCTGCACGGCAGTGGTCAGCAACAGGGAGGCGCAGCGCAAACAGAGTAGTAGAGGACTCCGTCGTTACTGGCCGCCTTCTGTAAAATCGCCTGCCAAATGTTTGAGGTAACTCTTATGTCGATGCTGTCACTATACGTGAAATTCTGAATTTTTCTTCTGAACTTTCATGTTCTCGATGCTCCCATGCTGTTTTGAATGAGAGCATTTCATACTAGAGTTTAGGAATATAGCTATCATGATTCATAGATGCTCTGCACAGTTAACACTGCTACAAATGTAAGCTACATATGTAGTATGACATGACCAAGCTGCATTTGCCCAGACTAATAGCATATACGACTATCTAATTTAAACTTTCAAGTTTCAACTGACACCCTTGTGTGTTGTCAATGCTCCGTGCTTCCCCGCTACATTTTCTATTTGAAATATTCTTGCCCCGCCAATGGTTCTTTGTCCAGAATAGTGTGGGAGTGACACAATTTACATGACGAAAAGGTCACAGTGCTATATCATGTGATAGCACAAGGAACGTACAGAAGGAGAGGTATTTAACTAGCATCACATTTTGTGAAGAGTTCCATGTTATGCATGTTGGCTGTCATCATATGAACAAGTTGATAAATTTAATGGAGCAAAATTATCAATGCCAATGCACCTCTTGTGTTCTTCTACTATACAACATTTTGATGTCAAAGAGTCAAACATGCAATTGTGGTAGTGGCAATGCATCTATTATATAGTCTTCCCCTCATCGTGAATGTCCTTCACCTCACTTTCCCATCTCACAACTCGACAAGTCCTACGAGGTGTTAGACGTGCTCAAGAACCAAATGGTCCACCTTGTGTTCACCGCGCATCCTGTGCAGTCCATCCGGAAGTCCCTGCTGTAGAAGCACGAGAGGCGTGGTGATGGATTTGTCTCTTCTCCACTAATTTCGTGTGTGTGGAATTGTTGAATGTTTGTGATGTTAACTTGTTCTGTAGTATCTGGAAGTACCTGAGGTTGTTTTATGCGAATGAAATCACTGCTGATGACAAGCACGAGCTTGATGAGGCTCTCCAGAGGAAGCTAAAAATGTCAACTTGAGACAAGAATATTATGGTTAATCATGATGTTTCAGTATAGCAAGTGTCCACCAAAACCTTTTGATTATTTAGAAGGCTCTGTTGAACTATTGTGCCATGCCATTACAGGATTTTTGGATATGGAATTCCACATATGATTGTTTTCCCTAAAGACTTTCATCTCCAGCTTGTTGTTATCAGAAGTAGTTTATGAAACCTCTCTAACATCAAATATTTGAATCCACGCATCATGGTTTTTTGGATTTCTATAGAGGCCGGAGGGGAACAAGAAAAATCCTAGCCTTTTCAATAATGTGCCGCTATTCAACTGATTTTGTAGCGACATATTAGGAATCTAATTGTTAACTTATTCCATGCAGGTTAAATTTTTTTTCATTGCCGCCATTTACATTTTTTAAGTTGACTGCCTTGATTCTGAATGCATCTGAATCTTTTTATTTGTTTATGTTCTGACTATAAGTTAATATTCAACTATTTTTAAGTGTTAATACCAATTGGAAGGAGACAGTAGAAGTATGATAACTGGATAAGTATATACTGGCAATATCTGAACTTGATCAGAACAGTGATCTGCCTATGATGCACCCTTTCTAATTCTTATGATAACATATAGGAACTGCTAATGTGTGACATGGTGCTGCTGGCGGTGTTTGTTTTGCAACTAGATGGATGTCATGGGAACAACAAAGCATTTTGTGATCCATTTGCCATATTGGCTCCACAAGACCTTGAAGAAGCTTCACGTTAGCCTTATCAGGAACCTCAAGAAATTCAGTGAAAATGTTAACTGACATATGCATTTACTTGTTTTTGATGTTCTAAGACATGCATGGGGTGAACTGTTTACGTTCAAGAATAGAAAAATATTTTTTTACCTCATAGGATGAATGCACAGCTGCATAAAATTTGAATTTCAGTTGCAACGCACAGGCTTGGTGTTCATTGTCCGGTTTTTGATCATGTTTGATGGTATGTCTCACTCTCTTTTTTTTGTAATTCGTTACTAATTTTCATACAGGCGGGACAACACTCTAGCATGTACAGTAACCCTGTTAGACTGGCTACCCTGCCGGATCAAAACAAAGACAACCTGCGCGGGTGGTCGCATACTCGCATCGCATCTCACGGGCACTGTTGCCAAATTCCGACCTCACTCGTCCCTCGGGCGCGGTGCAGGCCGCGTTATCTTGGGGAATGGCTGGCAAGATCCAAAACAAGAGACGCACGGCACACTCCTCCAAGGCGCATAAAAAAAGACAATGCAAGCGCATCTCACGAACGACAACCCCACGAACAGACTAGTGTCCAAGCGCCGATCACCATTGGATACCATCCCTCGAGGCATCCCTTCTAACACTAGTTTTAAGACCAAGGACGCTAAACATGGACATGTTTAGTAGCTTATTTTGTCATGAGACGCACGAATTGAATGGAACTCACCAACACACCACACCCAAAAATTAAGGTAGTACAATATCTTTATCTTTACTATTATAAAAATATGAGTCAGTGGTCGGTCTATTTTTCCTCCTCTCTTCTTAGCTATCTGATTTGATCTGAACCATTCGTCTCTCTCCTCCTCTCTCTCTCACATGATACAATCGTCCACCCCTTCACTTTTTTCATCTCCTCACGTATTCTGCCCACCCTTCTCTCTGTTGATTGCTCTCCAATAGTTGATGTGTAAAATTAGCCAAATAGTAAGTTTTATTCCATTATTTTTATGATTTTATTGCGACGTACAGATCTACAGCTAGCCTTACATATACGTGGGAATTCAACAAAATGGCGCCCTGGCACGAGGGCAGATGGCTCGTAGGTTGCGCTCGTCGCCGTCTAGTCCTCTACCCTCTAGCGTATGTTGCCGTATACTGTTCACTGGACAGCGGCTGGTCCTGCCCTGTCCGCGCAAGTACTAATAAGCCGACCACAATTTATGGGAATCGGATAACGACGAGTGCATGTGCGGATCGTGCGCAAGATATTTGGTGGGACTCGGGCCAATTAAACTAGCGCTCAGCCAGTACCAGAGAGAGAAAATGCTCTTGCCATTTAACTGCCATGCAGTGAGAGCGATTCCTTGCACACACACACACACACTGACACACGCTATGCGTGGCATTAACACTCGAGCGTTCTCCTGGAGATCATGGTGCTCCCATGCGCCTACTGAAGATCAGATGAACGACGACGAGTGATGAGAAGATTCCGTAGAAATCTTCTAGTTTCTGGGCAATGAAGACACATCTATGTATCTTTTTAGGACGAACGCCAAAGAGCAGTTCCAGTGGGGAAGAATATGGTTAGGTTACAACTTATACGTGCTGCTAAAGTTAGCACACACAACGGGTTAAATCCAGACTTTTGACACTTTGCCAGCGCTACAGAGGCATCTTTTCCTTGGGAAAGTACAGCGCCTTCATGTCCACGGTCGATTAGATATGTTGCAGAGATCGAATATATAGTCGACTCGTACTACAACAAATTGATTGTAGATTTTGTATCATGCAGAGATGCCATGTTCTTTGTTCTTACTTCTTACAATGTCAGTAAAATTTTTAAAAGAAAAAGGGGCGGGGGGGATCTTTGTATGTCAAGTAGTTTCTCGATCCTTCTATCGTGCTACCCAGAGCCAGAACACACCACACTGTAGTCGTCTTGATGGTTGCAGTGCTGAACACTATGCTGAGTACTGTTTCAGCGGCATGCAAATGGAACAAACACAAGAATTCAGTTGACTACTTTACTGTACACCGTTCTGCCTTCGATGTACAGTCACAAGCAAGAAGATTTCACGCACAAAAAAGAGGAGCAGAAAATTCGTCACCAGGAAATCCTCACTTTTTGCTCTTGTAGAAGCAACTTCCTTTCCCAGGAAAACGATACAGATCAATAACTAAGATAGCTAGCTCACCGTCCAAAATGCGAGAGGTTATTCACAGCCATCTGCAACAATGTCGCTGCAAAGGAAAGCTAAAGCGAAGAACAAGAAACTAGCTAGAAATAGGTAGGAAATCAAATGCCTGGCTTGCCCTTGTATGCCACGGATACGTATAGGCCGGTTCAACCCCTCGACAACCACATTGCCATATCAGCCATCCTCCATTGCCTGCAGATTGAAGGAGGAAGTCGGCAATAGCGAAGACGAGAAGCTCTTGGACCTGGAAGAAGCAGCAGCGTCTAGCTTGGCTTGCATAGTGTCTGTGCTAGGAAGAGTGTGTGTGGGGTGGGGTGGGGTGGGGTGTAGGCTGCTATGGAATCTCGGCATCAAGGGAGCAAGGCAGCTATGTCTTGCGAGTAGAAATGATATGAGGCTTGTTTGTATTGACTTTTGCTTCGACTTATAAATAGTAATAGTTTGTAAAGAAACTTGTATAGAGAGACATTTGCATACGATTTTGATCAATGTAAATGAAGTCATAACAGTATGTACTACACTAGTAGATCTCGTTTTGAAAATATACTCCTTATAAAAGTTAGATATTGTAGAAAATCTATTTACTATAGAAAAACAACTTTTAAAAACCAATACAAATAGAGCCGGAGTGCTCTCTGCCTCTAGTGGAATTGGCCCTGTATGTATTTTGTAGCCTGCTGAAAGCAATTATCTGTAAGACGCACACGCAGCATAGCAACCCTTCATCTCGTTTTCATGTTCTGTTGTTCCATTTTCTTTTGTGAAAAAGCAGCTAATTCTAATTTATAAGGTTCATGTAACTCGTGTCGAAGTGTTCGGTCTTTGCTGTTGTTAAGGGTATAGGTGTCATTTCCTGTATATCTAGGGTTTAGGTCCTTGTAGTCCTTGTACTATTTAGATGCCTCATGGGCTATTGCAATAAAACAAGCTACTTTTCATATTAACATGGTATCAGAGCCTAGGTTTTGAACCTAGCCTCCACTGCGGCCATCGCCCTGCCCCCGAAAGGCGTGTGCTCCACTCCTGAGGGCCGCTACCTCTTCCAGCCACCGCTCGACTCCACCACGTCATCGCCTAGACGCGCTCACGCCAAATCCTCGCCACCACCACCCGCCGATGACTCGTCGCACTTGCCTCCACCAAATCTGGTCGAATCCGACTCCCTCCGCATAGGATTTGCTGCCTCCCAGCCGCCGCGCCCGTCGTCGCATTGGCGCTCTGTGCCACGCCCGCCACCGGGCGGATCCAGTTGTGCTCGCCTCGATCGCCGCCAACTCATCGCACGGATCCGATTTTTGACACGCTTGGATCTGGCGGTCCCTCGTCGCGGGCCGCCATCTCGACCGCCGCGCCTGCGCCAGGCCGCCTCCCTCCCGAATCCAACCACCGCCACCCCGGATCCGGCCTGGCCCATGCCGATCTGGCCCTTCCTGCACAGATCTGGCCGCCAGACCGCTGCCTGGCCAGATCCAGCGCCCTTCTTGCCGCCTCGGGCCTCCCACCTCCTCCCGGCCGCCGCTGGATCCTACCGTCGCAGCTCGAGTGGCCGCCCGCATCGGCTCCGACCTCCTTGCCGACGCTGCGTCTCCCAGGAGCCGTCAGGCTCCCCTTCGGCCACCGCCTCCTTTCACTTCCAGCTCCTCCCTCCTCTCTGCTCTCCGGTCGGTGCTGGAGAGAGGGAGAAGGGCAGATAAAGAGAGACGAGGGAGTGAGGGGGTGAAGAGAGAGGAGAGGAGGGGAATATTAAGGCATAGTACTAGTGTTGTTCTGACATTTCTGCTGCTAGTATCTGTAGTGCTTTTGAGTCTTTTCCTTTTGAGTTTTTCGTTGCGTCCATTCAATTCCGTAGCATCTCTCTTTGAGTTTGTCAAAACCGTGCGAGTCTACAAAATCCTTGTCAAATCATGTCGATTGCTTTGCTAGCTACGGTCTGTAGTTCTCTCCTTCCTTTTACATAGCCACAGCCGCTGCTCTTCTCTTTGAATCGTTGCAGATCATAAAAGTTTTTATGATGCCGCTGTTTCTCTTTAAGAAGCCGCCTCGAGTTTCTATGACCACCACGCTTCTTCTGCATCGCACCTCCGCTGCGCTTCTTATGCAGTGTGCCGTTGCTGTGCGGCTATGCTTCTATCTGTGCCACTATACTTCTATTTCTCTCTTCAGCTTGATTTGACAAGCTATGTCTACTTGTGTCACCTTTCACATCTTTTTCGTCATGTTACCGTGGTCGACTTTCTTCCCGCTTACCTCTATCTTTCCGCCCCCTGCACTTTGTGCTTTATGGACTACTGCACAATTTTGGATGAGAGGCGATATTTTCGATATAATTTTTCAAGAGCAGTACACTATGACGATATCTTTTAAGACTTGAATTTTAGGTTTTTCTTATTTTAGTGTCAACACTTTCAAATACAATGCTATTGCATATTCCTTGCATTTAAAAAAGTGTGTTAAAAATATAAGTGTCATTTCATTATGTCTAGGATTTAGGTCCTTATAGCCCTTGTACTATTTATATACCCCATTGTGCTATTACAATACAACAAGCTTCTTTTCATATTAACAGCTGCGTGACAGGAGTGCAACACTGTTCATGTGAATGTTCATGAGGTTGATCACTTTTGCTCCCGGAAACTCAAATGGAGTTTGAGAGGAGTTCAAAATCGTTCACCCTTCTCCAGAAAAAAGATTAAAAAAGAGCGTATCAAACAATATGCACAGGAATTCCTGGAGAAAGCAGAAGTTTCTGCAATATGTTATGTACAGCTCATGCATGGTCCAGAGCAGCAACAGATTACAACGATAATTGCCAACCAGTACATGCTGACTATACCAGAAAAAAATGAACACATTTGCCGACAAGATACAAAAGAGTAAGGGAAATATGACACCAAACTATACCAAAGAGAGTACAGAAAATTCCCAGCCGGTGGCCTATGCATGTATATATTTTTTCCTCTCGTATCATATTGAGCAAAATTTAATGGACAAATGGCACCTATATCTATCTGTATTTGTATCTATCAGGCTACATGAAAAGTTGGCAGTAGGGAAAAACTCACTTCTGATGGCAACAACTTACGGCACCATGAAAGCACTAATTCCTGTATAAAAACAAAAGGACAGCGCTATGGGGGAAAATGAAATTCAGCCCCATAATCATCAGGATCCTGCCACACCATTTCCATTTTCTGCATGTGGAGCGTTTGAAGTAGCATCAACTGTGGTCAGGTCGGATATACTATCAGACAACAAATTCACCTCCTCTCCCTCAGATGGTGCTGTTGTTGAAGCAGCATCCTCCGAAGCAATATCAGATGCTGCATCTGAAGTCATACTAGATGGCTCTGATTGTTCCGACATTTCAGATTGTGTCTGCGGCTGTTTCTGTAGGTTCCAATACATAATGCTAGCAGTAAGTGTTAGGATCATCTTCTGATTCACCTGTTGAAACATCAAGAACGTAAGAATATGAACCAATAGTATGATTAGCGCGACTTAGTTTCAGTTCTGAACTGACAAATCACCATCATTGCTTTGAATAATGGGATTTGAAACAGTACATGATGAAGATAGTATAGCATTTAGCTCAGATCCCAGATAAATTGCAGAAGTGCAACAACAACTAATACTGCGTACTAGGCATTAGTTCATCTTTGATGGTAAAATTACGGTGTCAGTTTCCTATTTCCGAGCAGTAGTCTTTACCTCTATGATGTCCTCTGGCAGCAGAAACACAGAACATCCAAGTTTCCTTGCAACACTAATGATGTAGGTAGCATTTAGCTTCTTTTCCTCATCTGCAAAAGAAATTGCAGATCAGCTAATGCTATGGTTCATTTTTAAAATTATTTGTAAACAAAATGTATATGATTAGTCAGAAATCATGTCATGGAATAGTGAATTGAATGCGCATATGGGCCAAGAACAGACCATCTTCCCCCTTTGTAACAACTTTCCAGTTCACAACCCTCGGCTGTACTGCACTAAGGAGTTCAAGGAAGAACAATCCATTTGATAAGCTCTTGTCCTGAAGGGGGGAAAAGGATAAATGAGCAAGTGGAGTTTTCTTTTGAGAAACGGAAACCGAAAGCTATGGAAATTAAAATCACCTTGAAACTTTCCATCTGAGATGTTCTTCCTGACGCTTTCACTTTGCTCTTGGCCCAGTTTAGTATATCAGCATCAGTAATTTCTTTTCCTTGGGATACTTGGGAGTGGAATCTCAGTCTATTTAACAATTGAAGGATATTAAATCTCATCAATTGCCACAGAAGTGCTGAAAGACCACCAAAAACTTAAATTATATGATGAACAAGTTATTAAGGACAGTCCATTATCAACCAATTAAAAAATAGATGCAGTAAGACTCACCAACAATCAATTTCTTGTTTCCCTGCACAATATCATTTCCAGCTAAATTTACTAACGAAAACTTTAACTCCTTCCCAATTTTTACAACTTGATTGCAATTCTCCAGTTTCCTAAATGGCAATTTAATTGGAGGTTTTGATGCAAGCTTCCAATTGACAGACCCTGGAGAGACTTTGTCGAGTACCTCAAGAAGTACCCATCTGCAAGAGAATATATATTAATTATCAACTCATTTAGAGAAAAACACAAGACACTTTCAAGTAATCTCGTTACCCATGGCGAACATCTTCAAAAACATTGTTCACATATGATTCAACCCCGAGGCTGTTGATCCACATCCGAAAGGCCCTTTCTTCTCTAGATACAAGAACATCATCACGTGTTGCTGTTTGTGTGAGTGTAACCTGTTTGGTGTCACTAGTTAAACCATTCCTGCGCATCATGGAGCAATAGCATTCAAGTGATGATCAGATAACATTATCAAATCATTACCAGCTAGCTGGGAACCTTTTTGTGAGTGTGATGCAACATGGGGAAAATTGCTCATATGACTTTAATGATAATATGATAATTTTCGTACTTTTGAGAAACAAGAAAATCAGTACTTAGTACTTACCGATGCTGGAATATTTGTGCAACAAATGCAAGATTCAAATTGGCAGAGCCCTCAGTGATATCCTTTGGAGTCAAGTATCTTTTGCAGTCCAACTTCTCTGCTTGTTCAAGTACCATTTTTGCCCTCTCACTAGGTTCCTTAGTCTCCAATGTGGTTTCAGGGGAATGCTCTGGAGCAAGAGCTTTTAGAAGGTAAGCATAGGCTTCACCATCCTGTACAGAACTAACTTATGTGACCTTCGGAAGTTGAACAGAGTAAGCATAGATGCATTACAACGAAAGCAATTATGATGGATCAAGTACAGTTCGACACACTTTCCCTATATTACATAAGATGGAAAATGAATTCAACTGGGGGATTTAGTAGAATAAAGTGGATAATAAATAATGTTGCAAAGCCAGTTATTGCTTTGCCAATAAAACTCAAATGCAGTAATAAGATTTATCAAGCGTAATGGGCAGCTTCTTGTATCAACATTAGACATAAACAAGTGGTTAATAAATCTTGTGACATTTTTTGTTGTCATATGTACCTTCACATCTGAAGAAAAATTGTTAACAGTTTTCTTGTAGCCAGCTTTTTTCAGATGATGGTTCATCCATCGAAGTAGCATCTTTTCTGGTGACAAGCTCAACACTTCATCTATATCCTGCAAAATAATCAATAAAATGAATTTAGTTCTAAGCAAAGGTGTGCTAAAAAATAAAAGGATAAAATGCTTTTATTTACCTTGCTGTCATCAAACAACTCTACCAGCTGGGGTGTCTTCTTGAGATTCAGATCAGCCAAAAGTTGAATCTGATGGTAAGTACAAACAACTTTTTATTTGGTGAAGCAGGAGTTCAACTATAGTGTGTCCATTGATTTGCCCCAAAACGCAAAAGACAGTTCAATATTACCTTTATGATTTGAGATATCAATCCAAGAATTAAATGAGGCTGCCAACAAAACAATACAAGTTTGTGTAAGTCACCAGTTGACATTATAGAGAATTGCTTGAATTAAATATGAGAATTGGAAAAAAATTTGGAGTCCCTAAGGGAAGGTGGCTGAGAACATCCTTAACACATGGAGAAGCAGATAGGAGAAGAGCACATGCAACAATCAGCAAATGAGCAAGGGAATATGAGATGCTGCCTACTAAATGCTACTAAGTGATTATAGTGAACAGGCATAGAAAGACAAGTAGCAAATAACTAAATAAGTAATGACATTGTGCTTGGTACCAACATTAGTCAGCATTGTAAAGGACATACCGTTCAATAAAAACCATCAGTAAATTTTTTACAACAATTACACTGCATCATGAGTTACGAAAGGACTTGAAGTAGGGGAGCACATGACATACCCTTCCCTCCACCAAATCTTGTGTACCAATATTTACAACGGTGCATCCAATGGCCTTTGCAGAGTTGAGGCACAGTGTGTGATTTTCATTCCTCTCCCATGGGTTAAGAACTCTTTTCTTATTTATTGCTCTCTCATCAATGGTCCCAGGTACAGCTACATTGATCAACTTACTGAGCAAATGATCCATAAATGAACAAACATCAGATAGGAGTATAGGACAAGCGGACAATTTGTTTGTAAAGAGTAAATGGGCTTGCACCCTGTATTTGTTAGCTAGAAAGACATCTCACCAGAGCAGAACACCGTCCCTGACGAGATCGAAAAGCTGGTTGCCGGCCGGGTCGATTGGCAAGTACTTCCTCAAGAACGGGTCTTCACCAAGGTAAGTGTTGATGTGCGCCACATACGAAGACTTCTCCGCCTGGTTGAGATTGTGCAGCAGCGTAGTGGTGCTGGACTTGAGGAACGACGACGAGTTCTTGCCGCCACCAGCCCCGCCGCTGCCACCATCCTTGGTGCTCAACCTTGCTTGCAGATTTAGATACTCCTACAAAAACATCACACCAAATTCCCCATTCAATCAAATCAACAAGGCAACGACACACTCTCTCTTCCTCTCCACGGTACCAATCAAGAACTCAGAGAATCGCCGAGATGTACCCGGAGGAAGGACTCGAACTCAATCTCCTGGTCGCTGTCAGGGTACGACTCCGACAAGAAGGCGGCGATCTCCTCCTCGGAGACCATCTCATTGAGGCCCCTCAGCTTCTTCATCAGCCCCGGGAGGTTCTTGGTGGTGACATGGCCAGAGTCTCTCTTCAGAGATAAAAACTGCAACCCCACAGAAAAATAAAAAGTTGAAAGCCAAGAGTTAGAACGAAACCGACAGGCGAAACACCAAGAACTGTGGTTTCCGGAGAACAGCAGCAAAGAAACCGTGGATTCGAATGCGTCACCTTGGCCTTGAGAGATCGGAGCTCGACCTGCGTGAACTGCCCCTGCAGCGAGGGGTCGGAGACCACGACGCCCACGAATCCGGACATCCCCGCCCAGGCGCCCACTACGGGAACAGTAAGAAGAAGATTTCAGATCAGAAAGGTCAGCAGGACTCGAAACCCCGCTAACGAACGAGGAGATCGTTGGCGCACGCGCCGTGGGTAGGGTCGGCGCGGCGACGGAGGGACGAGGAGGGGCTGCAGGGCGGAGATACCTTCCGAATTGCTAGAGACGACCCCTCCTCCCTCTCCGGTGTGTGCTTTCCTTGTGCTATAGGGAAAAGGTTGGCAACGCCGTCGGTCCAGGTTCTCCAGATTTGGTGGGGCGGGAGGGCAGGGGAAGTGGTGGACCCGTGGAGATGAGGTAAAGTGGGCCGGTTTCTCTTTTTTGTTTATTCTTTTGTTGGTACTTTTCAGCTCAAAGATAGCTTATATTAACTAGTTTTTAAACATTGTATTTTTAAAAAAATAGAGTAAAGTTTTTAAACATTATTTTTTAA
This sequence comes from Bonia amplexicaulis, assembly GCA_036346245.1. NCBI lineage: Eukaryota > Viridiplantae > Streptophyta > Magnoliopsida > Poales > Poaceae > Bonia > Bonia amplexicaulis. Next base: position 29,213,544 of record CM070738.1, on the reverse strand, counting down.
AAAAACAGAGTAAAAAAATTATAGTAAAAAGTGTACTAAGTTCAATTGTATTAGCTAAAATCACATACAATTATTTTACTATACATACTACCTCTCGTAAACAATTAGAATTCAAATATTGAAATTATAAATCATACACCATCAGTCAAAAAGAACTCATGCATGTTTCATATTCTGATTTACGTTTCCTCAGGGTTAAGACATTGAGAAAAGGTAAACAAACGGAGTAAACAAACAGAGTGAACTTAACTCGTACATTGCATAACCATCTATGTATTGTAGACTTTTGATACACCTTTATTGGGGAAGAAGCTAGCTTCAAATTTGATACATAGAGCTTTGCTACATCTCCGCTTGTTTGAGTTTGAGTTTTAGTTTTTGGCTTCTAGTTCAATATTTGTTAATTTCATCGTTTTTCTAATTTTTGTTTTTTATTTTTTTCTCTATATTTTTTTATATTGTCCATGATAGATTAGCATATTTTTCTATTTTTAATTTATTAATTTAATTACATTAAAAATATCATCAACAGTTACAGTACAAGATATATCAACTATAGTATTAAATAATAAAAAATTAGCTAAAATAAGAAACACGGGACCACCGATACAATATTTCGACAATAAATGAAGCGACAAATCGGTTCGGTCCACCGCTTTAACAACGCGTCCTCGTCATATATTTTTTTTCCCTGGGTTTTTAGCCGAAAGCGTCACCGGCCTTGGCTTGGCGCGTTGCTCCTCGCTACTATTCGCATCAGAAACATTTGTACCTGCCCAAACACACGTCATCCAATCCGCGCTCTCGCCGCCCATGCACCCATCACGAGAGCACGCGTGGCTTATTTGTGCGCCCACGTATTATACACGCAGCACATCTGTCTGCAGCGTAAATGGGGAAGCTCGAAATATTCAGATTTGCAAGAATTTACGGCGGGCAGAGGATAAGTACTCGAGTCTAACCGAAGGAACTGAAAAGGAAGCAATAAATCGTGGAAGTACCATTCTTGTGGTTGAGTCGCATGATCGATCAGTGCAACAATGCCATTGCATCATGCATGAATTAAAACCCCCTTGGAAATTAAGGCATCTTCTTTGCGAACTAAAACAGTTTTTAAACTTTTATTACGATGATCAATTTTTAAGCAGTATTTTTTAAGATGAGATCTACAAATTAATTATAGTACACATTAAAAACTTAATATCTATACCAGCTAAAATCGCAAACGAGTATCTTTTTCTATAATACCTATCGTGAATAGCTAAAATTTAAAAATTTTAGCTAAAATTTAAAAATTTTAGCTAAAATCAGGAGGTCCCCGGACATGACCCGGTAAACACAAGCAAAAACCGAATGCAGCCGAGCTGACACCAGAGTTCCTTCTGTCAAAATTGACCCTGCATTGTCTATCCAGCGTCCGGCTAGCGCATGCATTTTCCGAAAACTCCATATCGCCAGGCTTGCGCACCAAACAACAAGAGCGGCCACAAATCGATATGTGGATCGAAAGGAGAAGACAAAAAAGAGCACTTGCATCGCGCCGATCGGCACAGCTGAATCGCCAGTACATCCGTTGGCTCGTTTGACGTGGATCCTGGCTCCAGCGGAATGCTATGTCATGTGATGTGACGGCAAGAGCGAAAGAAAGCAGCAGGTTTAGCGAGATGGAAACAGAAATTACTCAACTTGCTCTGATCTAAAAAAAAGATTGTTTCAGGCTGCGGCAAACTTAGACATGGTAGAAAAAGGAGAGAGTGAGAATTTATGGAAACAATTACTGAAACAACACGATTAAACACAAGTGTAACAATCACAGAGTGAACTGAAACATTTTAGGTGAACTCACAACGGAGTCCTAAGCTAATTCTACATCTAGTACATGCTACTTGCACCCAAGTAAAATCTTACAACCTTCTCTGTAAAGAGGAATGTCTGTTTTGCAGCCTGGACTAGATTAGGGTGTCAAACCAATCGAGATAATCCGTTTTTTTTCGGCATTCGTATTCAGATAGCAGCGAATATAGTAAGCAAAAATATATCCGTACTGTAAAATGAATATGAATCCGGATAGTATCTAGATTTTTTTGGCCAAATGCGAATACAATATGCCAAATAGGTGTCGAATCAAATACGAATACGGATAATATTCAGATTCGTGCACATAGCAACAGCTAACTACGATGTATCTTTTACATTCGACCTCTAAATCGGGTATATTATATATATTTCTGTAGGATCTATGGTGGAGATCAGATGGGTGAATGATCTTTGCCCCCTTTTCAACTTCTACAAAATCAACATCTTTTGGCTTCTTTGCTCAATTAGCTATGAGAAACTAATAAAATCAGATGTACATCAGAAACAAGCACAAAACATAAGCCAACAAACCAAAGAAATAAAAGAAACAACAAATGGACCAAATCATCAACAGTTCACAGGCATTACACAAGTCTGACCGGGCTCGAGCAGTCTAACCGTAGGCGTCACAAATTCACAACAGTTTTGCCGCTCGTCGTTCTAGAATAGAAAACAACTCGTCCCCAAGAACTCAAAAGACATAACTTCTAATCTACTCAACCAAATGACTTCAAACTTGAAACATAGCTTTCTTAAGGTCTTATGAACCTATTTCATCAATGGATTGATAAGCTATTAAACAAAGTTTTGACCTTTGCCCAAAACAAGATAACTTACATCAAAATCGGACAAACCAAGGTAAACACCAAGAACTTACTATAGATATGCCTAGATGGATGGTATTTAACCTCTAGGAGGTTCTTCCATTATACACACATCCTTGAAAACTAACAAAATCAAGAAGGGAGGAAATTCAAATAAGAAAACCAAGTAAATCAAAAACAGAAGAAGAAATCCATGTTAGAACTCACTTGAACGAAAATTTGACTTTATTTCATTTAGATATGGATAGTTAAAGCCACTCTATTCTTCAAGAACAGAGCATCCTCTCCATAGAGCACACACACATAAAATTTTCCTCTTGGAAATCCTAACACTAACTCTCAAAAGTCTAGCCAAGACTCACAAAGCTTCTCTCCTAAGCCAACACATCTCTCTTTATATATGAAGGCTCCCAAGAAATCATAACCAACACCCCTAGTTAGATTTTTCCACTTACATATTTTTCAAAACGACTCATCCAAAGGGCTCCGATATCTCGTAACGGTAATCCAATTAATCAAAGTATCTCCACATGCTTTGACACGTAACTCGTAGTGTCCAATGACTAGCCAACATAACCAACACCCCTAGTTAGATTTTTCCACTTACATATTTTTCAAAACGACTCATCCAAAGGGCTCCGATATCTCGTAACGGTAATCCAATTAATCAAAGTATCTCCACATGCTTTGACACGTAACTCGTAGTGTCCAATGACTAGCCAACATATTTTCACACATTTGGACTCCCCTGAACCATCTCTACGTGCATCGTTCTTATCACTTGCGCACCACATGCACCAACTTGTCTCATCGCGATCCTCATATCTTCTGTGCTTCTCGATTGAGCCACGTAGCCTCACCCGGACTTACCCCTTCACGGACCTCGTCTTCCCTGCCTTGTCCCAGTCCATTACCATTGATAGTCACCACTCTTGAATCCACCTGCACATTCAAAAACTAAACAATCCGATTTTGAGCATAAGTTCAATATACTTGATACGCGTTAGCCAAAACATGTATCATGCAACACAACACCACAACGGCTCCCATGTCATGCACACGCCAAAAGTAACTAAAACACTCATCACATTCTGAACCTATAGGGCTAGTCTGACCATCAACCATAGACTGGTCAAACCGTCCAACACCTCTCCAACTCACCTCGGTAATAGGGGACTGGTTTGACCACTAGCCCAATGACTGTCAGACCACCGGTGGTCTGATCGCTGACCATAGGTCGATACCGCTTAATAGCACTAGAAAATATCATTATGGAATTTTAGTTAATCTATATATGGTTTTAGCTAAAAGCTCCAAATTGAGTAACACCTAGTGCAAACACATCATCAGACATGCCTACACAAGTGTTTAGTGTCTATTTTCTATAAGGAATATGGCTGGTCTGATTGCTCATAGACACTGGTTAAAGCACCGTTACCAGGCCAGTCAGACTGGTTAAAACCTAACAACAACTCTAAAAACTGAAAAACAAAACTCAAACTTCGATAAAACTTGCACATCAAAGTCAAATACTCATCACACAACATGAGATAACATTCACATGGTCTCACAAATTCAATTGTCTCGACGAGGCCAATGTCATGCAAAACTCCAATTTGGTGTTTGATGTTGTTCATTTTGGCACACCCTCCAATAAAGTTCTTTGCATACTCTTTTAACCGAATTCGATATGTTCATTTTGGCACACCCCCAAATGGCACTAATGATCCATGATTATGTGATAAATAAGAGAAAATGGGGCATAAATATTAGAAAGCTCTAAATATTACTTATAAAGCTAGTGTCAACAAACTTCTTTTGTTAAACTTCGTTACGTTGTAGGATATTCGGATTCAACCGAATTGAGCAGTTATTCAATTTGTATTTGTATCTGTTATAACATTCGATTTGTATTCATATTTGAGCATATTTGAATTCACAGTCATTTAAAAATACAAATTCAAATGTAGGAAGAACACTATTCGAACCGTTGAAACTCTAGACCAGATGCATCTACGGGGACTGAGGACCAGTTACTTATTCTCCAGCTACTTGTACCCTAAATTATCGGGATCTTAAAGTTCGACCTGTGAAATGAGCCATTGCCTGTAAGAACGCAAAAGGGAGAAACTAAAACAATTACATTTGCATGCAGAACAATATCAGAAGAGCAACTCCAACACTGAAAAAGAAAGCGCCAGATATTTGATCCGAGTGCATTACATGAAGTGCAGCTGCATTGCTCTGAACTCAGCTGGCAGTTCAAAGACAAGACCCTGACGACAAAAAACTCAAAACACACACCCCGACGGATTGACTGGCCAGACAAGTGTCTAGGGCGGTGTTTACACAACAAACAACCGAACAAGGCAACAACAATATACACACACGCACACACTCGTGATAAGAACCCTAGGGGCAACCAAACAAAAAGAAAAGGCAAAACGCAAACGAAGCAAAGTCCCCTCTGCTCCCACAGCAACAGTAACACAAGCAGCAGGTCTCACTGCCGACGCCTCGCTTCTACACGGTGGCCACAATTCGGGGCCAGAGAAAGGCTCAGCTCGACGGCCACTCTCGGCGTATGTCGAAGGTGTAGTTGATCTCCAGGTAGCATTTCCGGTCGTCGTCGAGAAACTGTCAAAACAAGAAAACATTCCTCTTGTCGCATTTCTGAACTCTGATGTGCCATATTAATATCTGAACTGAATAAGCTTGTGCCATCCGTCTACCTTGGTCCTGGCCGAGTAGGATCCCCGAGCAAACATGCCGGACGGGGTGGTCTCCTCCGGCGTCACGTACGTGTACGGCTCCAGGTGGGGGCTGAACGTGCCGAGCATCTCCTTGGCGCTGTCCACTGCACGGCGCGACGGGCAGATCGTGAGCGCGTTGCGTGGGTGGGTGATACACTGTGGATTGGGATGTCGTGTGCAGGATTGGTGGTTTCGTCTTCACCTTTGATGCCGGTCTTCCAGACGGCGTTGGTGTAGCGGAGGCCGGAGACGATGTTGTTGCTGACGGAGAAGGTGAACTTGAGCTTGTACCGGGCGCCTTCCTTGAGGGTGAACCACACCCCCTTGGCGTTGGGCTCCGCCGGCAGCGGCAGGAAGATGTCAGGCCTTCCGGGCGAGAGGATGGACAGGCTCGTGATCTTGACATCCGGCTCCAGGGTCTCTGCAGCGATTAAGCGTGATGGATTTCAAATCCTAGATCAACTTTTGAAGATTCTTGCATCCAAATGGCCGAAAAGTTTAGGATGCTTGCGCCAAAGAATGGATTGCTTTGAATTCTAAATTCTAATGGAAGACAGGTAGGTGCTGAATGATCTTCCTGAAAACAGGAACGGTGCTTAAAAGTTGATTCGGTTAAACAAACGTATGCACGGAAATTTATCTAACAAAGTATGGTCTTAAAGCAAGGTTTCCTTGAATTATGCCCTCCAATTTGTTGATCTTAAAAGCACCAAAAGTAGCACTACATAGCTATCACTACAACAATCAGAGTGCATTATTCCCCAGATATATCACTTTTCAGGGTAGGAAGACACTGCCATCAGTATCCAGCTAGGGTTCAAGGGGCCTGGATCCATCACCATCGTTGATTCATTGCCAAAGACAACATAACCATGTACGGCAAAGTACAGGACCAACCAAACCAGTGCATTCAAGAAAAATAAGGCTCCAGACTTTTTTTCTCTGAAATTATTAGCACGGAAAGACAGGCCGGCCTTCCGGCCTGCCTGCCTATGCAACTGAGTCCACCGCCGTTTACTTTCCTCTGCTTCTATTTTCTATGGTACCACGGTCCCCTTCTTTTGGTTTTTGCCTTTTAGCTTTTTCAAAAGTTAAAAAATTAAACGTCGAAATAAGATGATATCTTGAAGCAGATTCTCTAAATAGCTTATCAAGCCAAAAACCATGTGCACCATCCGCATCGACATTTCCGCTATCTATTACCATCTCGAAAAGCATAGTAAAAAACTATCAAACACAGCTAAAAACTATTAACCTCAGAATAAAAAACACCCCCTACAAGTCTACAGCACAACACGAAATCTGATGCACGGCCGGTGCATAGTCATGGCTTAGATAGCCATGAAACGGATTAAGCACGGAAAGTTATAGACAGTTCACGAGACCATCTTGACAAGGCGGTGCTCACATGCGGAACTGTTGCATGTGCCGGTGCTCTACCGGTGCCATTAAACAAGATCGCAAGGACGAGCCAATCAAACGCAAGCAACGATTTGGCTAAAACTTTTTCGTGCTGCGGGTTTACCTCCCACGGAGTTCAAGTCCACGCTGCCGAGAAGCTGCTCCTTCCACCTCCGCAGGCTCTCGTCGTCCTGCAAACGCATGAAACGCAAACAAGAAATGAAGAAATGCATTGGTCCATATACAGTACTAACTGAAACAACAGGAACATGAACATCGACATGTAATCGACAAAGTAGCAGGAAGAATTCAGGCAATGGCGTACCTTGTCCTTCTCGAGCTGGTCCTTGATGCTCACCCTCGGGCCGAGGTCGATGGCCTCGGGGACCTTCTCCCCGTCCTCGTCGTCTTCCTCCCCGTCGTCCTTACGGCAATGCAGCACCGGCACCTCGCTGCGCTTGCCGTTCACGGCATCGGTACAGGCCCCGCCGTCGCCGTGCTCCACGGCCGCGTTCTTGGCCACCACCACCCGCTCCTTCGCCTCCTCCGGCCCGGCGGCGATGCACTTGGGGCAGGAGATGGCATCCACCGCCGACGACATCGTCACCACAGCACCACCGCCGTGCACACAACTCACACACAATGGCGTCAACCAAGAACGGGGCAGAACGACCGAACCGCGCGGAGACGAAAAGAGGGAGCGTGGCAACAAGCGAGGCAGAGGAGCGAGAGCGCGCAGCTACCAAGAGGCCGGGCACCACACCAAAAGGAGAGAACACGCGAGAAACGTCGAAACGGATTTGGACAGGGAGAAGGGAACGCGGCGCAATGCTCCAAAAAGAGGGCGCGCGCTCACGCGGAGCAGAGGGAGGGGGAGATGCTTGGATCCAACAACGGCAGCGCGGCAGAGAGGATAAGGAGGTTTCGATTCCTCTCTGCGGGGGAGGAGACCAGGGAGGGAGTGGAGAACGTGATGGTCACGATTGCCGCTGCAACCTCTGGAAGCAGCAGTACAACTGTAGCGTTAGTTAAGGCGATGCTTCTAGCCCGCACCGTCGCTGGTTTTAAAGCTGCTTGCATGGACAACGATATGGATCCAGTCTAGCGTTAATCGATTGATTTACCATCATTTCTGTCTCAATGAGCTAGTAATCATTGAGCATTGGTAATAACTGCATACAGGGTGGTGGTAGAATTTTTTTTTTACCACAGAATTGATGATCTGGACCGGTTTACCCTGCTGGATCTTACTGTCGGGGTTAAGTAAAGATCTGGCTGGGAACCTACCTATCCCAGTGTCCACCCTGCCGATTTTTGTGTCAGGTGTTGTCGACCAGTCCAGTTAAATTGGGCGCGTCCATCACGCTCCAATCATAGATCTGCACTATAGGCCGCTCCATGCGGCGTGAACGTGTGATGCATTGATGCTCAATCAATTAGGGCCCCTGATGCCAACTCATTTCGGTACTACGGCTGAGCACTGAACAATTCCTCACTTTTTCAGCGGCCAGTGGCCTCCCGAACCACTACAATTTGTCTGTCAGTCCACTAGGCAACTGTTGCATCAAAGTAGCCCGTCTATTCAGCCTGCTTTTAGCCCATTAATTGGGCCCGGTCAGGGCCCAATTATTAATCAAGCTTTTTCGGCGCCTGAAGGTTCTTGACACGCCAATGATTTGCATATTGCAATAGCAGCATCTGTATGTGTAAGACCATATGGTGGCAGTTTTATATTGGTAATGAGTATTTGATTTTGATTATGCTTTGTTGTCGTTGTTTGAGTTGATTTTGTGCCATTTAATCTCTGGTTTTTGCTTTCAGAGTGGCGGTGGTCTGACTGGCATTTGGCTGGCGATCTATGATTGGCGATCATCTCATGTAGAGAAGTATGGGAGAAAGACAAGAATCATGAGAAGACAAGTATGTGCATGTGGTATGCCAATTAAACTTATGCATTTCAAATGGTGAAGGTTCTCGGAGCAGACACATGATCTTGGCGGTAAGTAATTAGGTATCATGGTCTATAGTGTGATGTGATGTGCCATAAGACTCGGACGTTTCAAGTGGTGATGGACTAGGAGCAGATGTACGATCTTGGCTACAAGGTATTGGGTATTGCATCTTCATGAAAACCGACGGGTGGAAATTGAGGAAATTATCCAATACCGGGTGGATTAGAGGTTCGCAAAACTGTGGCGTTTATCTAAGTTATTTAGATCATGTTTTAGAGGATGGAGCATCTTATCGGACTACTGGAGCCATGAAAGTCGTGCTTTGAAAAACGTGTAAGTGTGTGAGTGTGAAATCCGTTTGTATGTGGGTTGCTGAGTTTCTCTATTTATAAGTGGTTGTATCCACTAAAGGTTACTGGTGGGTTGCTGAGTTTCTCTATTTATAAGTAGTTGTATCTACTAAAGGTTACTAGTTGCTAATGTTAAGTGAGAGATGAGAGCCTCCACTATCTAAGCCATTATATATGTTAAAAGATGTATCAACTCTAGGAGAGAGATTAGAGTTTTCTTTGTGTGGAGCTTTATGTGTGTGCTTTAGCCTTAGAGCTCTGTCATCCATAGGGGAGTGGGACTTGGATTCAAAAATTTATATGAAGGTACCTAAAGGTATCCCTGTCTTGAACCAAGACATAGCAAATAGAAATTTGTATAGTGCGAAACTCAGAAAATCACTGTACGGACTCAAGCACTGAGGCAGGATGTGGTATAATCGCTTAAACGACTTTCTATGCAAAAAAAGGCTACACGAACAATGAAGATTGTCCCTGTGTATTTATACAACGATCACATAATGGATTTTATATAATCTCAGTATATGTAGATGATCTAAATATCATCGGGACCATGGAAGACATAAAAGAAGCGAGTTCTTGCTTGGAGTCAGAATTTGAAATGAAAGATTTGGGTAAAACCAAATACTGCTTAGGTCTGCAGTTCGAGCATGTCCCTGAAGGAATATTAGTACATCAGTCAGCCTACGCCCAGAAGGTGTTAGAAAGGTTCGGTTTTGAGAAGGCATACCCGTCAAAAGTACCGATGATCGGGATGTTTTTACAGCAAAAAAAAATCCATACCGAGAAGAGGGGGAGGAAGTCCTGCGACCGGAATTCTCATACTTAAGTGCAGTAGGAGCACTTATGTATTTAGAGAATTGTACTAGACCAGACATTGTATTTGCTGTAAATCTATTAGCAAGACATAGTGCAGAACCTACCAAAAGGCATTAGCAGGGAATAAAGGATATCTTCAGATACCTCCAAGGAAGTAAGGACCTTAGATTATTCTATAGAAATAATCAAGATTTGAATATGACTGGCTATGCAGATGCAGGGTACTTGTCAGACCCGCATACCGCAAGATCGCAAACAGGCTATGTATTCCTATATGGTGGAATTGTAATTTCATGGAAATCGTCTAAGCAAAGTCTTGTAACGACTTCGACGAACCACTCAGAAATCATAGCACTATACGAAGCCGCACGAGAATGTGCTTGGCTCCGATGAATGATTCACCACATCCAGCAGTCATGTGGGATGAATATTATGCAAGCTCCCACAATTATCTATGAAGATAATACAGCTTGTGTTGCACAAGTGCAAACAATCTACGTGTAGAGTCATCTCACAAAGCATATCAACCTCAAGTTCTTCTATGTTCATGAATTGCAAAGATAGACGAAATTAAGGTACTACATACTAAGTCATGTGAAAATCTTGCAGATTTATTCATTAAGTCACTTCCGGCGTCTAGTTTTGAAAGATGCGTATGAGGAATTGGAATGACGAGACTTAGAGAAGTGCAGAATTCAGGGGGAGATTTTTTCAAGCTCGTTATTAAAACTTGATCATGAAGATCGAGTACCCAAAGAATAAATTCTGAATATTAATTGAAATTGAGTGGATTGTACTCTTTTTCCCTTGATGAGTTTTTCTGGAATTTCTCGACTAAAGTTTTTAATGTGGCAATTCGTGCAGCACAACATAGCATGTATCATGTACTCTTTCTCCAAATTTTTTTCACTGGATTTTTATGGAGTTTTGATGAGGTATGAACATATCGGATGAGTGTCCAAGGGAGAGTGTTAGGAAACCTAAGCCTGAGCTTGAAGCCTTAGCCCATAGTAGACACCTCACCACTAGGTTATAAATAAGGAGTACTATTGGCTATTTTGTAACGGAATGAGAAAAGAAAACAATAAAGAAAGATCAATAGTTCTCTCTATCTCACTGTGTTTTTAATATACTATTTTTATCTTATGTGATTTGCCACTCTTGACGGGAAAATCAGTTCCAAGCTCTTCCAGTCTGATGGGAAAAACCCTGTACGAACGTAGATTTCGCTTGTATACCAAGATGTGGTAAGGACAACGGCCGAAGTTGATACATCTCATCTTCAACGTCCATTTGATTGTACCTGTTCTCTTTGTAGAAATCTACATGTCCACTAATCCCTGTCCAACATGGGGAGTGTACAATAGATCGTAACCATGTTGCAAGTGAATTCGTTCCCATGAGTCCTCTAAAATATTGAGATTGTAGTAGACATTGTAGTTACTTTATCTAGATTAGTCAAAATGGTACATAAGTGTCTCTTTTCGTACTCTCTCTCTCGCGAACAGATAAAATTCAAAATTTTCAGTCAAAATATATAAACCGCAGTTTAAAAGAACAGACCCAATAGCATCTTTTGGATGCCAGAATTCTAAACCCCCACCAGCATCTTCCTGTTAAAAATTCGTTGGCTGCAGTCAGTACTAATAGAAAGAAGATCGCCTATGCACAGCATATAAGTTCTATTTAGAAGTCAGCACAAGGACGTCATAGAGTAGTTTAAACCACTGGATTGTGGACAATATTGTGTCGGAATTTGCAGTTATAGAAAATATGCGAGAAACATCAACGGTTGTTGGCAGTTGCAGACTTGCAGTAAAACAATGTTGTGCTACAGCTCGTCAGTTCAAACATGGTAATGCCAGCCAGAGTGAAGTGACCACTTTAATATTCAAATCTCATAGCGCAACACGTCATTCTGATACTGTGGGCTCGGATCACATTCGCTTTCTTGTAAAATGATACCATCAAACTAATTTATTACTATTTACTAACAGATTGATGAATTGAGCACGAGATGAATGGTTAACTGTACGATGAGACCAAATTAACCACAACTCCACGAGTATTGACAGTTCAAGCCCTGTAAACGAACGGGAAAAAAATGAGGGTAGTAGTAGTAGTATTGTTTGGCGGATCGGAGTTGTTGGTGGGGAGCACAACCCGCGTCTCCTCCTTCTCTCGGCCGCTTCGGTCTAGACAGCCTCTTCCTTGGCCTCAACCGCTTCCGGTGCCGAAGGTGAGGCGGTGGAGGAGAGGACGGCGGTGTTGGGGGGCCTGCAGGAGGAGAGGGATTTGAGGCGAGGGAGCCGACGCGGAAAGACGGCGGTTGGAGAGCTGCGCGGCGAGCAGCAAGGGAGCGGAGAGAGTCGCCATTTGGTGGGGCGGCGGCGAGCGTTCCTTGCTCTTAAGTCTTAGGCTCTGTTCTTTTCAGCTTCTAAAAGCTGCTTTTCGGCTTTTCTACAGTAACTAGCTTCTAAATATAATATTTTTTTCAAGATAGGGTTTACTAGTTAATTGTAGTACATACTTTACTGATTTTATTTATATAAGCAAAAACCGCACATGAATTTTTATTACTCTGTAATCTCTCGTATAAATAGCCCAAAAGTCACAAGCCGCAGCCAAAAGCCATAAGCCGCAGCCAAAAAGAACAGACCCTTAATCCGTTGGTCGTTAGATATTGGTGTTGCTTATTTGAGCTTAAAACTGTGGTTTATAGTTTATTTTATACTGTATAGTTTTTAATTTAATTAAATTTTTTAAAAAATTATCATCATAGACAAAAAAATAAAAGAAAAAACAAAAAGTCTTTAAAAATCATATAAAAAAGATAAAAATAAAAAAGCTAGAAGCTAGAAAGTAAGAGAAGAAATAGAAGCTCTGACAAACAGAGCCAATTTCTCATCATCGCTCCGACGAAGCGTGGCATCGTTTACAGTTACACTTTTAAATGGGTAGCACCGCATATTTGGACTGTTTGAAACGTAGTGATTAATTGCCCACAAGGATCAGTTCAAATCCAGAATCCCTTCGTTCCTTCGAAAACGTTGGGACATAAGAAATCCGAAGCCAATGCAGTGCAGGAATGAGCTGTGAAATTTTACCGGCTAAGGAACACACGCTATCACACCATCACCACATCACTCGCCAGGAATAACACGTTGCAAGCTGGAACGGAAGACCAACAATAAAAGTCATTCGATTTTTCACCGAGGGCAATGTGTGGAAGGAAAATTGCCCGCGACAGACAAAGCAGGCTGGGCGCAGACTCGACTCAAACTCAACCCTATGAAGGTAAATGTTTTGGAGATTTGATAACTCCACCTATCACAAAGTTCCCCCACCAAGAATGAATGTTGGGAGAATCCTCCCTCTACATGAATTATTATTTTTTGATGTTAAAAGGCAAAATTCACCAGATCCTGACGGGGCAGGATTGGGAACAGACTTCTCTTGTTCGTCATCATTTTTCTCCGTTTAGGCACCGCCAGAGCCGTACTTCTTTCCGAAGAAGAGGATCTGGAGCTGGTCATAGCCGGAGAGCACACCAGCGCCAGCAATGGCACGGAGGATGTTGGCACCAGCACCCTTGAACAGTGACTTGGTACCCTCGTTCTTCAGGATCTGTTTAAAAGCATCCATGGAGCTCTTGTACTTGACGGCCTCTCCAGAGGTCATCATCATCCTTCTGCGGACGGTATCAATGGGGTAAGACGCAAGACCTGCACCGTTGGTGATCAGCCAACCAAGAGCGAAGCTCGCCAAGAAGTTGTCCTACAAACACATGAGATGGATAGGTTAATGATTGGGTCAAAACAGCCATGGTCCAAAGTACAGTTGAATGTTGACAGAAAGCTAGAACAAACCTGGAGATTGCCAGTGAGAACAACTGGCTTCAGAGAATCATACATTCCAAAGTACAAACCACGGTAGACAATGATTCCAACGCAAGAGATGTTGAATCCACGGTAAAGCCCAGCAATACCATCTGACTTGAGAGTCTTGCGGTAGACATCCACAAGGCCATTGAATTGCCTGTCACCTCCGCCCTTGGCTGCTTTTGCATCATTGGCCAGCCTTGTCCTAGCATAGTCAAGGGAGTACACGAAAAACAGGGAGGAGGCACCAGCAGCACCACCAGAGGCAAGGTTGCCAGCAAACCACTTCCAGTAACCATCTTTATCTTTCTTAAAGTTGAACAGCCTCTTGAAGTAATCCTTGAATGCAAAGTTCAAGGCCTAGGAGACGGAGAAATCGACAGTCATTAGAACAAGAAAACTACTTTGATAGGAAAGAATGCAACAATAATATGCCAGTATAGGTATAAGCATACTAGAACATAAAGACCATGTCAAGTACGATTTCTTATATATAAATTAGAACTCATGCACTCCCCTAGCTAATTTCAAAACATGCCAATAAAAATTAGGGATTGCAATTGCAAAAGCTACAAGCTATTGAATAACCAGCATCTGATGCACTGTTCAAGTATTTAGGGTAGCTATTCCGGCATATCATTCATCACTGTCAACTTTTACACTATCTACCATAATATGACTATAAAAGCTATGGAAACATCTGCTAAAAAGCATCACAATTTCAAGAAAGGTGGGCTACCTGAGTTGGGAAGTAGCGAATAACATTAGCAGTGTTCCCTCTCCACAGTGAGGCAAAACCCTCATCCTTGATTGTGCGACCAAAGCAGTCACCAATACCCTTGTATGGCTCTGAGAGCCTACCAGCCTTGATCATTTCATCCTGGTTCTGAATAAGCAGCTTCACACGTTCAATCGGAGCAGCAGCAGTCTTCGAAACTGCAGCCGACACTCCTCCCATGAGGAAATCAACAGCGAAGTTCTTGCCACCTTTCTCAGCCGGTGCATTGACGAAAATGGGAGAGGATGACGCCATTGGGACATTGATGCCACCACTGACAGACATTGAAGGACCCCAAAGGCTCTGGGTCATGTAGTTCTTTGTGGTAAATCGCCTTTCATGGGATAAGACTGAAGGGCAGATGTTACGAGCCCGTACACCTTCAGAGAAGCTGGATCCAAGGTGGAACTGCCCACCGAACTTTTGAACGACAGTCGGTTGGTTAGCCTGGTCCGCCATCACCAACTAAAAATAATGTCCTGCAACGTTAACCACAACAATAGAGAAGTTAGGAGATACGCTGCACAACAGAGGAAATCATCCCTGAACAAAACTCTCCCATCTGCAATTAAAGATAACTTAAAAAACAAAACTAGTATATTTAGAGAGCTGTGTTTGGTGTAATTGAAAAATAGACCAGTGAGTTTTCTATCAAAGAAACAACAGTCACATACGAATATACTTATAACACAAGATACAATGGGCATATTAATTTGGATTTGGACACATATTAACAAAAGCATACTGATACAATCATAGTTAAATAGTTATTGAAGGAGCAATGGAAACTCTAGACTAGCTTTGGATTTTCCATTCCTCAAACTCACGTGTCTACGCACAATAATTGCACACGGAAAGAATGCACATAGACCTAACAAATTCTATAGGACACTGGTATACTGAAATTAGAGTGAGCGTTCATTCCGGCTTCGGCTAGCGGTCTTTTGGCTGAAATTGCACTCAAGCGGCTGTTAGCTTTTTTGAATCATTCAATTAAAGAAAAATAAAAAAATATCATTATATCTTCACAGACAATACGAAAAAAAGAGAGAAAGCAGAAGCAAAAAGAAAAAAATGAAATTAAGAAGGCGACACGCTCATTCCGGCTTTTGGAAAGGCCAAGAAGGATTGAACGGGGCCTAAACAAGTGCATCTACAACAGTACGCAGATGCACCCAAGTTGCATAAAAAATGCTGTGATCTCCTGTTCTCTAACAGTACTATAAATTTATTTTTAAAAAAGAACACATCGAATCTCAAACAGTAAAAAGATGAACTCCAGTTGTATTAGAAAAATTCAATGCGTCTCCAATCCATGACACGAACAAGAATGCTTGTTCACAATAGTCAGCATCAGTATCTCGATGCACTACGAAGAGTTCCGAGTGTGTGGCCCAAAAGGTTGGCGCCTTCTCCAACCAGGGCCGTTCGCTTGTTCAAAGTAAAAGAGAAAACAACTCCTTTACACATCAGGTTCCACCTAATCATGAGGAAGCCAAGCCTTTCTCAATTGTTCAACAAACGGGCCGATTGGATGTAGGTAGCCTACGAATTAACAAGACAGGGCAGCAAATCTACACACGGATGCATACAAATTACGACGGATAGTGCTGCGGCACATAGATCAAATCGAAAAAATCACCATTTTCCCCCTATTTTTGGGAACGAGTGGCTGCCATCAAATCACACATCGGACGGCACAAGACACGACCGGATCTAACGAAAGTCACCGTCAATCACCAGAAAGAAACACCGGCCCAAAACGCAACCTTTTTTCCTCCCTGCCCCACCTCGCCCCACCCGGCCAATGGCCTCCCGATCTACAGATACCGAACCAACGCGACGACGATCTAAAGATTATAAACAAGCTTGCACAGGGAAATCGCAAGAGAAACATACATCTACACAGAAACGCAAGAGATCTAACCAACCAGCAGCGGAGCCTCCTTACCAGAGGGGAAGGAAGCACCCGATGTGGACTCTGAAGCCCGAGACTACCTCCACCCGAAACAACGCGAAACGTAACGAAACAAATGGATCTTGGGGAGCAACGGCCAGGCAGATCTACATATAGCACGACGCGCGCTCGACCAATCCCACAAATAGGCAGAGGAGTAAAGGCCTCGCCGGAAAAGAGGACGAGAAACTTGGCAGGACGCAACTCACCCGTCGGAACCGGAGGCGAGGCGAGGCAAGGGCTTTCCCAAACTCGGCGGCTCCGCTCCTGCGATCTTTCAGAGGCGAGCGAGGCGCAGCGAACAGGGGAGGTATATAACGCAAGGGGACGAGGCGTTTTTTTTTTTGGGAAAATTTGTTCAGTACCACTGAAAGATCGTCACTTTCAAAAACACCACTAAAAAATTGAGCTCAAAATTACAGTGAAAGATTCAACGTTCTTGAATTTACCATTCGGACAAAATACCTTACCCTTCGCCCGTCGCGAGATGAATGCCCGAAGGGGTAAGGGCATTTTTGTCTTTATCCCTTCACATTTTTGCCTAGAATGGTAAATTCCGAAGAATGTTGAATCTTTTAACGGTAATTTTCGGAGTTCGATTTTTTTAGTGGTATTTTCCGAAAGTGACGATCTTTCAGTGCTACTGAACAAATTTTTCATTTTTTTTTTATCCGCCGCCGCGGCGGATTCGAACGAATGGGGAGAGCTACGCGCTGGAGATTTGCGCGATTCTGTGCGTACGCGCGTAGGGGTGGGCTCCGTGCGGATGATGACGCTTGGACCGTCCGATCAGCCGGTGGATCGGCCATCGGCGGCTCCGCTCGCGCGGTGGGCCATGCGGGGTGGGGGCGGGACGTTGCACGCCGAGTCTTTCGGTTCGTTCGGCATACTACTGATCCGCTGCGGGGAACTGAGCGCCAAACAGCGGGTTCGTCCAATGGAAGGGCGTGTTTTGCTGACGCGGCGGAAACGTGGTGGGTTGGTGGTGGATCGACGGTTCGTTTTAAAAAAAATGGATGGTAGCATACCGTCGTGTTTGGTTGGTCAGATCGGGCGAGCGCGAAATTTGGGGACGGCGGCGTGCGAATAACGTATGGGCTGGAATGCGGAACATGGGATGGTGCGGTGAGTGGTGCGTGCGAAACGTGCAAGTGGGTTCGATTGGTGCCTTTTCTCTGGATGGTCAGCAGCTAGGCTGTATTGTTGCTGGTCGATTATACTCTTCCTTTTTTATGAGCTTGCTCGATATACTGTTGTTTATACTTTTGTGAGTCTTGATTTTAGTTTGGGCCGTCCATTCTCGGTCTCAAGGGCCATCGGCGTTCGTTGACACGCTAGTTTTGATGGGTGGCGGGGAAGGATGCAAGGTTTAGGATTATTTTTGGAAGGTGGTTGTTGGCCAAATGGGCAATCCGGTACGGTCCATATAGGTATGGTTCTGTTGGTCTATTTAACTAAATGAGTCGTGTTATATTAGTCCATGAGCTTAGCCTTAGACATAGCTACGACCTAATGAGGTGATGGGTCGTACCCGTATTAGCCTGAGCATATGTAGCACGATAGGTCAAGTATGGTCTATTTAGCATACAGGGCCACTGCTGCCTCCGTTGCGCACTCCCTGGCGCCCGCGCCGCCGCCACTAATGCCGATGTCGATGAGAGGGAGAGAGGAGAGTCAAGAGCACGAGCTGCGAGAGGACGAGGCGACAGGGAGGGAGGCTCATCGAAGAGAGAGGGGAGAGAGGAGCCGACTCAGCCAAGGAGGAGGAGGCCGAGCTAGGGAGGAAGGAGCCAAGGAGGTGGTGCCCGAGTGACAGAGCACGAGAGGTAGCAGGCGTCGGAGAGGGAGGCGGATGCTTGCTCCCCTCTCCCTTCGTCGCTCACCTTCTCCGTCGTCGCCACTGCCAAAGCTACCGTTGGCCTAACGGGTCATGCTGGGCTAATCCATGCCTGCTCATGCCTAGCACGACACAATATTATGTGTGCCGAGCCGGATCAAGCCGGTCCACTGGACCGAGGTTGCGACCCAAGCACGGCATGCCACGTCAGGCTAGGATGGCATGGCCTATTTAGTCATGGGATGTGTCGTGTCTGAGTCGAGCCAACAGTATCATGCTTCCGATCGGTACGGTTAACCTGGCCCAGTTGGCCACCTCTATTGCCAAGTAAAAGGTATTCCTATGGCGTCATGGAAAAGTTCAAATAGTAAGCAATTGCTAGGTAGAAAACAGCAAGATTGTGATGATCAGTGAGTTGTATTTTTCAAGTGTCAAAAAGAAGGTTGCAATTAAACACAGGTCAGTACAACTAAAAGTTCTTGTGTATGACTTATATATGACAAAGTGAAAGAAAAGTGTTTGTGTTCGGAAAGCAGAGCCCCCGTGATACAGACAGATGGATCCGAGTTGAACATATAACCTGTGTATAAATATATATCGTCGACTTCTTGCAATACTAATTGTGAAAAAAAATCATCATATGGATGGAGTCACCGCGATTCGGCTCTCAGGGACGTAGCCTTTGTCGAACATTGTAAACAAATTCTTGTATCTCTTATGTGCTTGTTGTGATTATTCTCTCATGCTAAGGGCTGACCCAGTTTCAACAAAGTCACTAGAAGTCATCAAATTGATGCGTGTTTAAAAAAGTCACCGACCTGATGAGGTGTAAATTTCTATGGCCAACTAGTCACTCAAAATAGGGAAGCATAAACATCTAAAAACACAAGGAAGCATAATAACTATCGTTAAATAGTGTTAAAAAGGAGCATCCCTATTTTCTTTTGAGAGGTGGAATTCTCACATTAATAATAGAAAAATAGAGTATATAATAAATTAACGAGATAATGGTGTGGAATGATCATATTAGATACTAGAGCTGTATAAGAAATACAACCATACATATTCAATCACAAAATTTAAAATTGTGTAATAAATGTAACTTTATTTTTAAATATAAATGTATTGTTGAATCTAGCCATACAGTTTTCCGTAAGAAATTCATCTATTTTCTGTAAAAGTCAAGTGGCAAATGAAGAAAGCCCTGTTAGACAAAACGAAGTCAAGATAAAAGTTCAAAAGATAAAAAAAAAACGAAGACAACTTCAAACTTGAGGCCGGGCCCAAAAGGGACTAGTTATACAAGCCCATCAGCCCTGCCTAATCTAACCACAGTGACATGATTGGCCCTTGTCCTGACGAGCTCGGGGTCGGGCCGAGGGCTAAATCGAGCCACCTTTCATTTGGGCCAAGCTAGGCAGGCATCGGTTTTAAGAAAATAAATAGTAATAATTAAGACATCAATCTAGTTTGGACTTAAATTGGACCACTCAAGATCACATGTAAATTGGTTTTGTTAGAAATAATCTTGACTTAGAGTCCAAGGCGTAGTAAAATCTGTCTCCGTGTGTAACTCAAGTTGAAGTTATGTCCAACTTAATGTCCGAATACGTATACTAGTAGAAGAGTCTTAGACTATATATTGAGGAGGCTTGTAGCCAATTTTGAAAGAAGAAAAAAAGAAAAGCAAGAAAGAGGGGGAGCAAATAAGAGAATAGAGAAATTCAGAAATTCTCATGTGTTTTCTCAGTTTATTTTGCAATGCTTGCGTTTTCTCGTGGAGCAAAGTTTTAACAAGTGGTATTAGAGCCTAGCGAGAACCGAGTCGCTGAAAAAATCGTCTCGACGATTCCGTTTTGCACTCGTCTCGCGCAGCGCTCCCGAGGTATCCGCTCCGCGCGTCATCACGTTTCAGCAGCTCGTCCGTGTGGCACATCCGTCGGTCAAGCAACATAACACGTTTCTGTATCAATGAAGAAATCATTTCATGCTGAAGCGCTCAACGATGATGAATCAACAATGCTCTGATGATGAATTGAGTCAGGAACGTTGAGAAGATGTGTCTCCATCCAAACTCAAGTAAAGAGAAAAAACTCGGAATGTTGAGGAGATATGTCACCGTTCTATATCAAGTATGAGTTTAGTAAATCGTAGTTGAGACCGACTGCCTCAATGTTTTTAAATCTTTGCATCCGGAAGAACCTGTGCCAGTTGAGTTGAGTTCTTACATGTAGCTTGCATATAGAACGCTTTATGTGGAGGCGTGGCTGGTAGTTCATAATGCATTGAGACTAAAACTAGAGTATGTCAAGTCAAGATTAAGGGGAGTTTGTTAGAAATAATCTTGACTTAGAGTCCAAGACGCAGTAGAGTCCGTCCCCATGTGTAACTCAAGGTGAAATTGTGTTCAACTTGATGTCCGAATACATATGCTATTAGGAGAATCTTAGACTATATATTGAGAAGGCTTGTAGCCAATTTTGAAAGAAGAAAAGGAGAAAAACAAGAAAAGGGGGGAGCAAATAAGAGAATAGAGAAATTCAGAAACTCTCCTGTGTTCTCTCAGTTTATTTATGATGTGTGCATTTCCTCCTGGAACAAAATTTTAACAGGTCTAGAAATGTTTATGGGCATCCTAATGTGATCCATGGATCTAAACGAGTATTAACACATTGTGTGTAGGAAGTCATTTCTCTACTGAGATTTAAACAAGTTAAAGCCACTCGGCATGCATGTACGTAGGGTGCAATCGGAGCAGATACGGACGTATATTGCTTATCTTGTATCTTATTCCATATATTTTTCCTCGGAGTTGGAATCGGACACGGATAATATCGGATATTTATTTCTCCATTCCGTATCCGTTCTATAATCTTTCGAACGGTCGGTCGGACGAAAATTATCCGCTTCTTTACATAGGATATTAAACAGTGTAATACAATCAGAGCGAACATGAAGGGACCAACTACTGAGATGTTGAAGGAAGAATACTCAGTACTCCTGCTTGTTTAGATGTAACAATCTGCCTATATGTTATTTTGTTTCTAGGTGAAGTCACAACAGACATCCTCATATCATTTGACATACGGATATATACGGACGGATATCACTTATCCCGTATCCTATTCCATATTTTTTTTCTCGGAATCAGAATCGGACACGGATAGTGCCAGATACCCATCTACTCATTTCGTATTCGTTCCGCATACCTCCGGTCGGTCGGACGAATAAAAATTATCCGCTCCATTTACATCCCTACATGTACGCTCAATATTTGACTAGCTGATCAAGGGATATTTTAGTCTTAGATCTGCAAGTGTTACCCAGTTAATACCCATGAACCCATTTACTGCAAAGAAAATATAGAAAAGAATCGCGAGAGCTTCCGTTCTTCTTCTTCGCATGAACCACGTGTTTTGCCACCGTAATCACGCCTCATCACAGGCAGGCAGCTCACGTAGTCACGTTGGCCGCGGACCCCACAAGCGGTTGCCCCCGCAATGCGTCGGGAGCGTAGCGCCACGCTTCTCCGTTCTCCCACCTCCCCGCTGCCAATTTACCATTCTGCCCCCAAACTCCCCACCATCCCCCGTAGGTGTAAGGGGTATAAGCGTCATTCCACCCCGCCTGGTCGCCCGTTTTAGGAAGAGAAACCATTCCCCGCACCCGCACCACCGCAAAGCCGAGCTGCGAAAGCGCGAGGAACACGAAAGGGAGCGAAGCAAAGCACGGTACCGACCAAACCCTAGGTGTCCGGCCGGCGGGAGCTGCTACCCGGCGGCGAGCGTCGCCCTCGGACCCCTCGACGTCACCCGGTGCGGTTCGATTTCGTCAGGGTCCGATCCGGCTCGCCGGCCATGTCGAACAGGTAGTACGATTCCTCCCCTCCCCTGAATAGCTAGGGTGCCTCGCGACCTATTCGAGTTGGTTTGGGCGATGCCGTTAAGCTTAGAGGTGGATCGTGTTTATGCCGATGTGGCGATTTTAGGTTGGATTTAGCTTGTAGCTTTCTCGTGCGGTCGTCGTGTGAATGGAACTGATAGTGTAAGCGCGGAGGTCATGATTTGAGTAAACGCGGAGGTCATGATTTGAGTAAGGATGCTGCTTGTTTGTTGGCGATTTGTGGTAATCAAGATGGCATTGGCTTGAGAGAGCATTCAATTTTAGATTTCAGGGTGTTTCTAGCTACCGACATGGCCGAATTAAGCTCCGGGGGACCATGCTTGCTGTCTCGTTTGGTCTTGGTTGTGGAAACACTAGGGCACGTGTGGGGATGGATCTCGCTGCGCATCGCTATGTGTTGATTGGACTACCTATCCAACCGCGAAAGTTCTATGGTGGATTCAGCCGGTGGTAGTGCGCTAGAATAATCCTGCTGGATGTAAATTTTTTTGGGAAAAGGAAAGGGGATGGTGAATTTTTAGATCAAGAGGACAATGGTGCGGGGAAAACCCTGTAACGGTGCACCGACATCGAGAAAAGAGAATGAAGCTGTTGACAATTATATCTGAATTCATGATCTAATGGCCATGAGACGAGTGAGAGAAAAGTAATAATGTACTGGGAAAAAGAATAAACCAGGCTTGGCATGCTGCCAGTTCTGAATACATGAGAGACACAGTTCTGGGGGATGCAATGCTTGTTTGAAGCATGGGAAAGGTAGAGTAACCAATAACCTTGCATTCCTGGTACGTTTTTATCTAACCTTGATGTTTCATCTTAAGGACTTAGGACTGTATCTGTTGGCCTAGCATAGCAGTAATTTGATGGTGGTATCCATTTGATGGACAGATAAGGAACAGATGCAGTTCATAAGCTCTATTACTCATGAGAGTCTAGATGTTTGACTAATCTGTGAAAGTTGTCAATTCAACGGATTGTTCAGCTAATTCCCAACTTCATTTCTGATTTTTCATTTGTTACTTAGGGAAATCATTGAAATAGGAAACAATGTCTGTGAAGATAATTGTTTTTGTCTGTGTTGCATTTTTCTTCCTTAGGGTAAAATGGCAATGTTGATGGAGATGGAATCACTAACAGGTTTGTTTGTTGTTTTGTATATTTATCAGGTTCATTTGCAAGTTCTTCATGAATGGAGCTTGCTTAAAAGGAGATTACTGTGAATTCTCCCATGACTTGAATGATCAACCAAACAATGTAACTTACTTCCTTACATATTTAGTAAACTTCAGACCAGTTTACCTTCACTGCCCAACTTACAATGTGACATGGTCTGGTGTTTCTTATTTTGATGCTTATTCACACAGGTTTGCACATTTTACCAGAAAGGTGTGTGCTCCTATGGTAGCCATTGCAGATATGAACATGTTGAAGTTTGTTGTGACCATCCCCCACCATCAACTACCACAGCACATGCAGCATCCAACTCTTCTCAGCTTCTCAGTTCTTCTGGACGTCCTTATTGCAGGAAATGCCAAGCAGATGTAAGCAACCAAACACAGCAGATAGGCAAGTCTGCATCGGCACTTTCTGCACATCAACCTGCACGGAGATTTGATTTTCATGAAGACAACATGCCAGAGGATGGCAACAGCTGGTCATCAAACCGAACTACGCAAAATCAATCATCCCTCTTACCTGCTCATTTGCCAATTTGCTCTTTTGCTGCTGCTGGAACTTGTCCTTATGGGGAAGAGTGCCCTCAGATGCATGGAGATCTATGCACCACCTGTGGAAAACAGTGCCTGCATCCCTACCGTCCCAGTGAAAGTGGGGAGCATATCAAGCTATGCAAGAGAAACAATAGACGTCTTGAGACCTTGAAAAAAAGTGAAGAGATAGAATGTAGTGTGTGTATGGACCGTGTGCTTTCAAAACACACAGCAGCAGAAAGGAGGTTTGGAATTCTATCTGAATGTGACCATTCCTTCTGTATCACATGCATTAGGAAGTGGCGTAGCAGTTCTCCTACATCTGGTATGGATGTCGACTCTACAGTCAGGGCTTGTCCAATATGCCGCAAGATTTCATATTATGTCATTCCTAGTGTTATGTGGTACTTCTCGAAGGAGGAAAAACAGGAAATTGTTGACGGTTACAAGGCCAAGCTCAAGTAAGATACTTTCTTCTTCATTTAGTCTTACCACTAGGCACATCCCTTGTGTGATCTGTATGGAAATTCTTAGATTAATAACAACAGCAGAAGTAATATTTCAATTGCCTACAAGTGACACATGTATCTTATTTATTAATATGCTAGAGATAAGATTTTTTTGGTACTTTCTGCCAGAGCAGAAGTTGATTGAATTGCGTTTATCTAAGCTGCAAATATGTTATTGCAGGTCTATTGATTGTAAGTACTTTGACTTTGGAAGGGACACTTGCCCCTTTGGGAGTATCTGTTTTTACAAGGTATATATTTTCTGATTTTGTTTGACATCTGAATTTGTCATGTCATGTAGACATATATATTTGATATTACGTGTGAATTGTCAACTAAAATTTGAGCAGCTACATGCCTCTTGCCTCTTCGTTTGATTCAGTGTTCCAGAGTAATGTACAGCGCCATTTGAATAAGTAATTAAAATATTTTAGGCTATAATTTCATAGCTATTGACGATAAGTTTATTACAAATACTTCGTCCTAGTTTGAACTAGCTCATCTACATAAGAGTACAGTACTAAGCTGCCTACAATCAGTGCTAGTTTAGGCAATATGGAATCTTGACAAAGTTTAAGGTGAATGGTATGTGTATCAAAAGTGCGTGTCCATTTTGCATGGTGAATCGTTATCATTTATTAGTCTATAATACTCGAAGATACTGCCCGTGGTTCTAGAAAATAGTAGCTGTCAGAGCATGTACAATGCAGGTTCTTAGAGAGGTGCTTAGCAACTAAAAACTGTTTTTTTCTTGCCACATAGGACAGTTAAGGTTCTTATATTGTAGCATCAATGCTTAAGTAGGCACCAGTGATTAACAAGTGTTTATATATATATATATATATATATATATATATATATATATATATATAGTATATCTAATTAATAGATAATACAACATCTAAGCACTTACAAAAAATATGCTTGCATTGGAGGAATGAATTTTACATAGGTGCTTCATGATATGACTATATTTTCTCTTTTTAAGCACTCATGTATAAGCATCTTGCATTGTACATGCCTTCAGATGGCCTTGGAAGAGAAACATTGTAGTTTGACTCATGCAATCAACTGTGCATGATAAACTCTGTAGGGTTTCTCTACTCTCTTTTCGTTGCAATGATAGCATGCCAGTTTTCTAATGCTCTTTTGCTTCTTTGTTGTGACTCCTGCAATGTTGTATGTTTTCCAGCACGCGTACAGCGACGGGCGTTTGGCAGAGGTGGCAAAGATTTATCTTCGTCCTGACGATGGAAGTGCAGCGATTATCAAAAGTATTGGGTTCGTACTATCTATTTGCCATTAGGTCCCCTATGCAGTTTTATAACTTCTGCTTCGCTTGTTGATAGAAAATCCTGGTTACCTTCCAGATTGTCGTACCTGCTCAGCCGGTTGCATCTTTAGGGAAGACACCAAACCATATATCTCAAATGTAAGGTTTCTTTTGGGAAATTCCTTTTATGCCATTTTTCTCCAAATAAATTGGGTGGTTGCAATTCTCTGGCCAGGCATTTTGCAATTTCTGAATTTTGCTTTCTACTGAACATTCAAAACATCCAGAAGCTATGAAGCAGTTCAAGTCGAGGCACTTCGGAAACCACAACTTCCTCTCCAGTTGGTGGTGGATTGGTGGTTGTTGCCAATTTATAATACAAAGGTAATCCTCAATTGCTAAAACAGCGCCCACTTGAAGGTTTGAACACGCACACAGCTTCCATAGTTCTTACTACTATTTTGTATCTCCCTACTCAATGCAGAAACTCTTTTAGTTTGCTGCCGGAAATCTTCAACAAGTTACAAGAGGTACTGTAAACCTGAGGACAACATAGAAGATACCATGCCGCAGCTGATCAGCTCGGAGCGTTCTTTTGTTGTCTTTGTGTTGCCAGAACTCCAGTAGAACAACAGAACATCACCTCATAATTATCTCGCCTATGTATGGATGGCTGTGTACAGTATACCTTTTCATTTCTGGTTTCTCAACTTTGTTCATCTGTCGAGGGAAGATTTTGTTATGGCCAAACGTGTCAACTTACATATTTTGGTTGTATGACCATGAAAAGGAAAAAAAAAATGCCTAATGCAGAGATGCTTCCAGAATTTTGTGGAGGGTCGTGCATTTGGGCTTTGGCTCGACGTGACCTGTCAATGGCCCGCGGGCCTCACATGGGTTGGAAGGTCACTACAGTTCAACCTTATAGACGTGAGTGAGACTCCAGTTGCTTCAGTCTAAAATTCGACAAGTCCAGGGAGAATCTCGTAGTCGTTGGTGGTTCAGTTCTGGCTCTTGGCATATGCATATTTGATTACGCAGGTGTTTTTCTCCCCTTTGCGCACATTGCTAGTTACGATTATGCAGCACGCAAAACAAGACAATGATGTCGACGTTGCAATATATATCTCAACGCAAACGAACGTAAAGAAAACACTACAGAACTAATGACGAAGATCTCATTTTTATTCATAGAACGCACGACACAGGAGAGGCGATCTACGTACAACAATGTATGATACAAAAGAGTAAGCAACCACTATCACAAAAAGAGTTATCACAGATGGTTCAAAACCGTCATCACAGATGATTTCTGACCTGTCTAAATTTATATGTATGATAATATGTGGTTATCAAGACGACTCTCGAACCGTCTATGATAAGTTACAACACAGACGATTTTAGTTAAGAACAGTCTATGATAGTCCAACATCACATATGGTTCTAGTTAAGAACTGTCTGTGATAGTCTATTATCACAAACGGTTCTAATTAAGAACTATTTGTGATTCCGTTCTCGCGTCCACATAAATATGCTTCCTTCAGTTCATCAATATTTTCTAATTGCGCCATAAAATGCGCAATCAGAGAATGCAGATGAATCAAAGCAGGCCTATTTATGATTGGCGTTATGTCTTTGGTGGCTTGTTGTTTAGGTTGTAGATAATGCTGTTTTGTTGCTTTGGTATGCCGTTGTTGTAGTCGCGCAGTCGTAAGCCGTGGTCGTAGGCACGCGGTCGTAAGTCGTGGTCGTATGCGCCTAATCTGTTAGCGGCCATGTGCGCCACATCAGCAAATTATGTTAGCAAACGGAGGAAACAAACTACGGTGCAAACAGAGACAAGTTTAGTGAGCCAAGAAAGTAAAATACAAGTTCTCGAAGTAAAGTGATAGGGGATATATCTCTGGCAATGCATGTTTAGGGAGACAAGATTTACATGGTCGAAACCCTAGCCATTCAATAATTTCGTAATTTCATATCCAAGCATCAAGGAAGAGAGGAGAATGGTGGGGATATATTACCAACGATGAAGGAGAGGCTGGTGGCAGCAACGTCACCGTTGTGTCACGACAGTGACACTGCACCAGACACTCTTACGACAAGAGTACCTTATGCAGTGAACATGGCATCACAACCGGAGGCGGAGAAGCTTGGGGAGATAGTCGGCCGAGCCTTCCATTTTTAAGAAAAAAATTTGGTGAGGAGAAGTGAGAAGAGAGAAGAGAAAATGAGGAGAAAAGGAGACGAGAAGAACAACCAAACATTCTATTTTAAAGAGCAAATCCAATAAGATAAGAGAAAAATTCAAATTCGACGAGAGCGGGTAAGTTGAAATATTATCACAAACGGTTCTTGGTAAAGAACGGTCTGTAGTAAATAGGTCATCATATACAATTTTTATTTCGAATCTCTGTGATAAGTACAGACTAACAGATGGTTCGGAGTAAAACCGTCTGTGATAAGTAGGTCATTACAGACGGTTTTTTCTATCATGGTGAACTTAAGATAGTTCATCTTATAAAATCGTTTATGATAACTTTATCACTGATGATTTATGTTGAACTGTCTATGGTGAGACATACAGAATGACCCTTTTTATAGTGACGAACCGCGCACCACAATGGCCACTCAGAAACACACCCGCATCACTACTACTCTAACTAGGACAAAACAACAAATCGACACTAGGTCAAGAAAGGTGCAAATAAATCACCTCTGATTTTCATTCAACAAATGACACGCTACAGAGGCATAGATCCAATACATAAATGGAGATTATTGACAATCTACTTTCTACTACTTTGTTTATCGGCAATCAAGATGTCGTACAAGATATGAAATCGATGGCAAGAAAGATAAAGAAATTCACCATTGAAACGACCTCAAAATTCAAAATTTGAGTTTCTTTTCGGTTTTGTTTGAATTCTTGTTTCCTTCCCAATTTGGCTATCCATCTGAAAATTGACCTTTCCCTTTTGGCTATTCTGTGTTTCCTCTCCCTCTTGCGCCATTCAAGAACTCGCCTCTCCCTCTTGTTTCTTTATCCGTGCTGCTGCACACCCGTGTCGGCAATTGTGGCTGCGCCTTTCCGGCGTTCACTCCGCTAGCGCTGAAGCTGTTGCCGTGGCCCCACGTCCGGACAGTCGCTACCTCCATCTGACCTCACCTCCCCTCGCTCAGCGTGTCTTGTTGACTCGTGCTCTCCTCGCCGCCAATCACCGTAGCCCCGTTCAACGCACACGTCCTCCCGTATCGCCCTTATCATCCCTCACCAACTCCTGCAGCAACGTGGTACACCTTGACAGAGCCAGAATCACCTCTCCTATGGTCTCTCCTCGCCAAGCGCGCCCTTCATCATCACTTCTCTCCACGCGTCGGCGCCACCTGAGGAGGACTATTGTTTCCATCGCCTCTCGATCACCTTTAAACTCCTTGGAGTCGCTCTGAAGCTTGTACACACCCCACACAACCTTCCCGAGCAGCCAATTGCTTTCTCTCGCTTATCATCACCATCGACGACGTTTCCCTACGCCGGTGAGCTTTCCACTCAATCTTCCCCATTCTTTTGATTATAATTCAATTGCTTGTGTTAGTAGCATTCTTATGGCACCATGAACACGTTCGTAAACTCACCTTGGCCAGAGCGTGTTCCTAGAGCTCCAACACCGTGAGCCACCACCGGCGAAATGACCTTTACCATGGACAACCCAGCACAGACCATCCTAGTTAGAGCCACCACTGCCACTGAGTTTGCATTGTCTTGTTGATGGTTAAAAACCCTAGCACCCCGCCGAAACTCCACTGGAGCCGAGCCGCCTTGTGCCATGCCCCGGCCCGTAGTGCCTCCTCTCGTGGTTGGCCAAAACCACCGCCCCTCAAGGCCGGCCAATCTTGAAAATGGAACCTCAAGGCCCTAAGGAACTAGTATACGTCATTGGTTGCCATCGGTGACCTTCGCCGGCGCTCAATTGGCCACCGTCATCGCTGCTCTGCTCAGCCATCCTGTAACGCCAGGAAGGAGGAGGGGGTAGGAGACGACGACGTGGCTCGATCTCATCCGTTCACACTGCCATCATCAGTCCTGGTGTGCGCACTGGTTGGGCCAATTTGGCTGCGCATTTTGGGCCGAGACCAGAATTGTTGAGTACTGTTCATCGCAAACCCGACTGCTACTGTTTGAACCCAATCCGCTTTGCACAGTAAACATACCCAGTATTTGTTTAACCCTAGACTTGTTACTGTTCCTAACCCGATCCGCAGTGAACAGTATCAGATTTGTTACTGTTCATCCGAAACCTAAGTTTTCTTAAGCTAAGTTTTTACTTGGCAAAGTCTTTTAACGAGCCAACCATTTTAACATTATTAAAGCTTATTATTACATTTCTACAATTTGTTGTGCCATTTTCTACAAGTTTTACAACTCAAATTCTACATATTTTTTAACTATTATGTTTTTTTATTTTCAGGCCAGCCAGGCCGAACAGGTTAGCCGTGACTGCTGGCCTGTCGAGCCAAACAGACGTATGCTGGCCCCACACGACAGGACCCCTCTGAGCCGTGACTGGGCTGCCGCCTTGGCCCACGGGCATGACCCATTCGGGCCGATGGAATAAACCGGCTCATGCCAAATTGGGCTCGTGCCGGGCCGCCATTTACCACGACTGGTGGAGGCAAGGGAAAACGCTAGGGACTACCGACGGAGCACATGCCATGCCAGCCATTCCGCACACCGCCCGTTCCGGGTTTGCCTTCCTCTCCAATCCAGCGGCCGTCGCACGGCTTACAACCCATTTCCTCCTCCGTCTCCCCTTTTCCTACCTCCGCCTCACCGCACCGCACGACACAGACCCTCGCCGCAAGAAAGAAAGAAATTTCGAACCAAAACCCCCACAAGCCAAGGCAAGCGCCATGGTGGTGTACACGCAGGAGCACGTGTACCGGCACCCGTGGGACCGCGTGACGGCGGCGGCGTGGCGCAAATTCACGGACCCGGCCTCCCGCACGGCGCTTTCCCACGTCGCCGACGTCCACACCCTCCACCGCCGCCTAGACCCCGCCGAGGGCAGACTCCAGGCCGCGCGATCCATCACCGTCCGCTCCCCGCCGCTCCCCTTCATCCTCCGCCGCCTCCTCCCCGCCGCCGCCGCATCCCCCTCCGGCGCCGCGCTCTGCCACTGCGTCGAGACCTCGCTCGTCGACGCCCCGCGCCGCGCCATGGACGTCGTCGTCCGCAACGTCAGTCTCCGAGGGCTCATCGAGGTCGAGGAGCGGTCCACCTACCGGCCCCACCCGGAGCGGCCCGACGAGTGGACGCAGTTTAGGCAGGAGACCACGATCCGGTGCCGCCCGCTCGCGGCGCTCGCCGCCGTCGCCGAGAAGGTCGAGCACCGCTGCGCCGAGAGGTTCCTGCAGAACAGCGCCAAGGGGAGGGAGGTCGTCGAGCGGATCTGCCGGTACCTTGAGGCCGAGGCCGCCGGCGCCGCTCCCTCCGCCGTCTGACTTGCTCTGGGTTGATCCTCCTTTCTTTAGCCGTTCTTGATCTGATCGGGATCGAAGGATTCGCTCGATCTGTGCTGCGTGTGCACGGCCAGACCTCGCCTCGTAGGCTTTTATTTTATTTTCCCTTCGTTTTGTATGAAATGATGAGCTGAATCCTGAATGCAATAAAGCTTGTGGTCATAGACTTAATTGTTCCGTTGTCTGTGGAACCAGTTTAACCCCTTTTTTCGCCTGTTTTTGTTAAGCTATTCTAATCTGCTATGAAATCGCTGGTGCTTATTGCGCTAATTTGACCACTTGGGTAATGCTGATGTTTTGATGTATGTAAAATGTAAGGCTGTGTTGATACCTGCGAATGGGTAATTCTATCGACATGTTTGTTACTGAAGTTGGGAGATGAGTAATTCTGTGATTTTAGCATAGATGTGTGTATTTGGTTGGTTGATAAGAATTCAAGGCACATGTTGTGCTGGTTCCTAGATTACTATTGGAATTGAATTATGTGAGTTTGGGTTCCGTGGTTCATCTAAATCTTCCGTGTATTAACTGATAGATACCGCAAATAGCTCGTGACTTTCTTTGACCACTCATGCATACATAGACAGTTAGATTACTGTTTGTTGATTACTGCTTGTTATGTGTCCTAGGTTGTTCTTCTGTTCCTTTATGCTGATGCTGATTCTTGTGCAAATATGAAGTTAAAAACTTAATCTTCGATATCTGGTGGTGGGTAGGTTGCATGTTCTGTTGTTTGATCTCGTGGTGGATAAGTAGATATGTCGAATTAGTTTTAATTGACCTACTTAAGCTTCATCAAGTTAAGAATTGAGGTAAGCCAAACATAGCTCAAGTAACAATATGTTTGTCGACATGGTGGTGGATAGGTTGCATGTTCTTGACTCCTGAACAGATGCACTCTCTCTGGGTGTTGAATCCTTGCAATTCGGGGAATGAGGCAACTTGAATTTTGTTGCATAGCCTTTGGGGAGTAAACATAATGAAACTATAGGTTTTGAGAAGTTTGGATTCTCACCCATATCACAGGTTTCATTTTGCTGTTTTCTTGTGTTCATACATGTCTACATCTTTCCTTCAGCTTCAACTTTCTTCTGATGTTTATTTCATTTGCTGGTTTTCATAGATACTTCAATTAAACATCTTTCGGAGCATAAATCTAGTTAGCTCTCCATTGTAGGGAACAATGCGTTTACGAGCCAACGGCTGTTTCTGAAAACACCCATACAGGAATAGTTCAGGACATGCATGTTTTTGGCTGGAAATTGTGCATGTAAACAAACAGTTGTCCTCTACATACTGCAGGTCGTCACTAGTTTTCACATCTTCAATTGTTTGTGCTCTGCCTGTGATTTTTTGTTTGTAAGCAGATGCCCTCTCACATCTATTCTTCGTAGCTTGATCATTAGTGTATGTTATTGCTTAGCGGCATATTTGACTCTAGACGTTTCTTTGTGTGAAGACTACCTTGTAATTGAGACGGCATGATCTGAATTCTAAACTGTTTCTATTTTATTCCAGTGATGTTTAAGAGCTGCATTGTTGTTCGTTCTTATCCCCAGGAAGAATTTGTGAACTATTTGTGTGCTAGAAAATTTTACACACTGAAATCTAGTGATTATTGTATGCCACTGCTTGCATTTATTCGAGTTTTGCTTGCATATATGGTATTGGCCCTCAGCAGCCTCATGTTTCAGTGTTGCTGTAGACTGAGAAACATTCTGCGGATCAGCAGATGTGCTTTACTGTTGGTTACACGTATCCTGACTGTTGCAAATTCAGTGAAGCGTGCCAATGCTCGAGTGTTCTCTGTATGGTAATGGTCCTCAATAGTGTTACGCTCCAGTTTTGCTAGAGATTGAAACACACTATTATTCAGTACTGTGTTGCAAATTCTGTAAAGCTTCTGTACTATTGCTGAAGATGGAGCTGCATGCCATTGGGTTATCTTTTGCACTGCGGCTTATGTCTTCTAACTGTTCGTGAGAGAGTACGAAGAAACATATTTGCGTACGATTTTAGCTGATATAGATAAAGTCGCTACAGTATCTACTACAATCGACTTATAGTCTCTGTCTTAAAAAGATATTCTATTTAAAAGTGAATTATAATAGAAAAGCCAATAGAAGTCGAAAAGAAGAGGCAAACCAGCTTGCGTAGTTTCACGTCTCTAATGGTTATAGTGCACAGAAACTGGACCTGTGTTATAGTCTTGCAGATACTGAATTACTCGGGTTTTTACGAGGGAGAGGAAATCGGTGAGCAGCATCTCCAACCTTGCATTTGCGGCGTTGCTACCCTGTAATCCGTTCTCCCGGCCGTATGCTTGCTCTGCTCGTTACTCTCAACCTAAATGCGAACCATTAGCATCTCCCCAACTGCCGTTTATCATGTGCGTGAACCCTATCTTGCGACTAGGACAGCTTCTCTCTTTCTGCGACGACAAACCACAGACACCCAAAAAAGAGAATAAAATATAGGAGTAAAGGGCCTGCCTAAATGGGCCTTTTGTAGAATACACGGCCCGCTCACTTAACTGTGAGAAGAGGCCCAAAGCGCTAGCGAGCCCTAACTCGCCCCGCTATAAAGCGGCGACCCCTTGGACGTGCGACTAGGGTTTCTCTCCTCTCGCCGCAGCCTCCGTCGAAAGCCAGACAAGGAGAAGGGCGAAGGCGGCGGACGGGAAGATGTCGGAGAAGAAGCGCGCCGCCGGCACCCGCAAGGACGAGGTGGTGACCCGCGAGTACACCATCAACCTCCACAAGCGCCTCCACGGATGGTACCATCCCCCGCACCCCCTTCTCTACCATCCCCAACCTTTGCACTTGCAGTAGATCCGCGAGTTAAGAGGCTACACATGCCGTTAGCGAGGTCTTATGATGGCGCTAGAATCGCCGTTCTTGTGGATGCTGGTGCGGAGGGTCGCTGCCTGCGAGCACTCTGTGGGCTTGCGAATGGCTGATGCACCTGTGTTTGGATCGATATCCTTAGGCCAGCTAAATTACAGTAGGGATCATATGACCGAGTGGGGTTTGGTACTTGTGGCTCCCGCTCTTGTATTTGATCCCACATTTTTTCGTGTAGATCTTGGTTAGTGATCTTTATTTGGCTTGGTAACTAGCGACATGTAGCTATTCAGATTCTGTTAGTGCCATTTGATTAGGTGTTAATCGGGTATAGTCAGGTGTCAGCCTTTTTAATATTTTGGCTGCACACAGTTACATGCCCGGGAGATGGACTCTGCTCATCGTTACACGTACTGCTGCTTGTTATGCTACCATGTGTTCCATTTGGGCAGTAAATTTCTCTAAGCGGTGCCCACTCCGGTGCATTGTTATGTTAGGATATTTTGGTTATTGTCTTTGATTGCCATCAGAGTGACATGCTACAATCTCGTTGTTTCTGCTGATATTGTCAAATCTTCTGTAGATGGTCCTTATTCCTGTACCTGTTTCAGTGATTTGTTTGTTTGTGAATATTTAGTTATCTGATCTGATAATCTGATCCATTATGCCCAGACATAGTCAGGTATATGTCTTTAAATATTGTGGTTGATACAGTTACATGCCCGGTACATAAATGTTGTTCATCGTTACACGTTACCTTCATATGCTGTCACGTGTTCCATTTGTGCGCTACATCAAAATGAATACTACTTTCTGAAGCATTGTTCTGTTTTGTACCCGGCTCGGTGTAGATTCTGTCTAATGCAGTATCATATTACACATGTTCATCTGGTTGGTTGCTTGTTCATAGATATGCTACCTGATCATATACTGTGCCATATGTCCTCTGTGGCTAATAACGCTACTTCCATTTGCAACTATCCTCATCGCGCCTTAATTGACCTTAATTGTGGTGGTTCTTTATCTTCACAGCTGTTAGCATGTTTACATTGATTAATTGTGGTGTAACATTAAGTCTGCTCTCATTAACAGAAAATCATTGTGTATGTTTCAAGCTTCAGTATCTTACTTACAGTTGTATTTCTAATCAGGCTTCCATTAGTCTAGTTGAATTGAGAATATGGTTTTTGTTTTATCTGCTAACCAACAAGTAATGGTATCTCAAATTTTCTTATAAACAGCACCTTCAAGAAGAAGGCACCAAATGCCATCAAGGAGATCAGGAAGTTTGCACAGAAGGCCATGGGCACAACGGATGTCCGCATCGATGTGAAGCTCAACAAGCACATCTGGAGCAGTGGTATCCGGAGTGTCCCAAGGCGAGTCCGTGTCAGAGTTGCCCGCAAGAGGAACGATGAGGAGGACGCCAAGGAGGAACTCTACTCTCTGGTCACAGTTGCTGAGATCCTCCAGAAGGTCTTAAAGGTTTGGGAACCAAGGTTGTTGAGGATGAGGACTAAACCTTCCATGGTTTCTGTCAGTTAGAACTTAATGCATCTCTGCTGCGAGCAAATTTGGAAGTCTTGTTTTAGCTTATTGTTATCTACTGCTGATGATTTATGTAATAGAAGATTCGAGACATTGCTTATTTCCATGAAGCGCTTGAAATTTTGACTTGTTTGTCGAATTGTTTGGGATCAGCAGAGGATCTGCATGCCTTGTGATGGTTCTGTCTGAGCTATAAATAATGCTTTCTAGGAGCGTCACTTCTGAGCTTGACAAATTGCTTGTTATAGTACCTTTGGTTCTAGGTACTTGGTTTCCCTTTTCTGGCATCAGTGGATGTTCTTAAGTGCAGTGCTGGAGTGTCTTTCAGGGTGGGTACTATATAACGAAATCTACTGGAAGGATGTAGGAGCTTAAATCTGGACAAATGTACTGCTGGTGTATCTTGTTAACATTTGCGGAATACTGGCGAGGTATTTGCATCATCGATTGAAGGGCTTGGTGAACGTGTACTTCGGTCGTGTGTTTTGCCCTCCATTTCCGGTTGGCGACAGCACGAATTGCTCCGGAATTTTCAGGGCTGTACAGGTTCTGAGTCTCAATGCTTGAATTGCTTGTGTATCTGGAACTTCACCGTCATTTGGTGCCTAGCGCTACGAGCACTCTTCCCTGTCAATGTCCTTTATGGTCTGATTTGCTGAGTGCTGACTGCGATGCTTGCCCTATTTCGCTGGACGGTGCAACCGTGCAAGACCGGTTGGGCATAATGTTGCCCACGCCCCGCAGGCACAAAGCCATGCTGTCCCTATAAGGCCGTGTCGTCTCGAGACTCTTCAACATCTGATTTAAATGAAGACAAGAGAAAATAGGGAAGCCTTAAGAAACATAACAAGAACAGTAGGAAGTAGGAACACATGATAATTTTTCGAAGTTCATTTTCTCCTGACAAAGAATTTATAGCTCCAAGGAAGCTTCTCAGCGGTCCAATGTAGTAGCCAAAAATCACAGTGCATGGTTAAGACATGCACCCCACCGACGATAAGACATTTTGGATGATCTAAAAAATGTGGTATCAGCAAATGATGTTTTCGACCATCAGCAATGGATTGCCTGTAACAAGGAGAAGAGGTGAACTATGAGACTCGGAATTATTTGAGATAGTGTAATCAAACATAAAATAAATTGTACTAGTGTAAGTTTTGATACAGAATAGACCAGGACTTTCCAAAATTGAATACTGAATGATAATATGAAGCACAACTTGTCAGTTTTTTTTTTCCTTTTTTGAGAATCAACAAATGTCGTCAATTCTTATTGGGCAAAATGGGATGATGCTGGAATAATCATATGTGACCCCTACTGCAACCCTAGTAAGCCAAATTGAAGTAATTCACAACAGTAAATGAAACACCATAATTATTGATAACAAGACCGAAGAAATCGGTGCAATAGACAGTAGAACAAGGGTAGATTGCAAGACATACGTTTCCGCAAAGCTTTAGAGATTAGGAAGAAAAACCAGCAAATTCCATAAAACAAATATTAACGGATGGAAAATCTTCACATGATGTAACAGAATATTTTTAGTAACTTTTTCTGTATATAGCAAGAAATTTAGTCAGTTTCTATAATAGGATGTGCTGAACAGTAAAGAAATTAGAATGATTTCATTAAATTCGGCACCAAATTCAACATGTGCTTCAGATGCATGCACTTCACCAAATGTCCCAAACCTTGGGTAATGCATGTTTAATATTTACACGGCGCATCAATTGGTTCAATTATTAAAAGCAAAATCGCAAAAAACTCAGCATCAAAAGCTCATATTTCAGCACCAGTCACTGTACACTGTTGAGACTGTTAGCTACAGCATATATAAAAGACTATGGTCCTGTTCTTTTCAGCTTCTAAAAGCTGTTTTTTGGTTTTTCTACAGTAACTAGCTTTTAAACAGGGTATTTTTTTAAGATAGGATCTACTAGTTAATTATAGTACATATTTTACTCACTTCATTTATACTGGCAAAAACCACATGTGAGTTTCTGTTACTCTGTAATATCTCATACAAACAGCCCAAAAGTCACAAGCTGCAGCCAAAAGCCACAAGCCGCAGCCAAAAAGAACATGCCCTATGCTACTAGGAGTGACTGTGTGTCTATGTTAGCTCATTTGATACAAATGCAACAGAACAATCTGATTTACCATAGCTACTCCTACCAAAAACTACTGTGACATTATGATTTAACACCCACTAATATAGTACATTTCTTTCAGCAGACTACAAATACTCATAGCATCCAGCCATCTACTTCAGCCAGGCTGACAATGCTTAGCCACCGATCCTATTGACTGCAGGAGTTAGTAAGAATTTCCTAATCTATACTACAAATTATCCCAATTAACCACACAAACCTAGCACGAAAGTTTGGATTCCACAAACAACACTATCGATCACGAACATACAACTACACAATTTCAGTATACTGATACCAAATAACTCGAGATCAAATTATTAGAGCCAAAGGTAAGGATGGGATGAGACATGGAAATGCTTAATTGCGTGTACCTATGGATCAGAAGTAGATGGCCATCTGAACCCCCTTCTCCACGAAGCCGCACTTGGCGTAGTACGCGCGCAGCTCGGGGGTGCAGTCGAGGATGACCTTGTAGCAGCCGGCCTCCTTGGCGATCTCTACGAGGCGGCGCACGATGCGGAGCCCGAGGCCCCGGCCACGCGTGGCGGAGTCGACCACCACGTCCTCCACGTGCCCCACCTTGCCGCCGCCGCGCAGGAACTTGCGCTCCACGAAGAGGCACCCCGTGGCGAGGATCCGCCTCTCAGTTGCGGCGGCGGGGTCCTCGGCCACGAGGATGACGTGGTCGTCGCCGAGGGCCGCGAGGTCGGAGAAGCACGAGGCGAACTCGGACGCGGTGAGGTCCGGGCAGGCAGAGAGCTGGGAGAGGAGATGAAGGAAGCCCCTCTCGCGGTCGACGACCTCTAGGCGACGGATTTGGACGGAGCCGTCGGTTTCTGCGGCGGCGGGTTCCGGCGAGGTGGATGCCATTTGGGTTCGAGAGGTCGGGACTGAGGCGTTTGGCTTTGGCAAATGTCACTCCTTTTTTTTTTCAAAATCGGATATACGCCGCATTTAGAGATATACTACCTAAAATCCTAAAATTAAATATTCATCACTCTATAATATTTTTGTTTTGATATATAGCACAATAGGATACATTTAACACTGGTTCTTCTACTTCCTCTTCTTGTGCCACCTTCCTCTCTTTCCCACCACAGTCCTCTCTCACTCGCCCCCCTCTCGCCCCCTTTTCTCATCTCTCTAGCAAGAATTTGGCACACCTTCAGCGTGGCGCGGGCGGCCTCGCTTCTCTGGTGTGACTTCAGCGTGGCTCATCGAAGGTAGAGAGGCTTTTGGCAAGGGTGACATGGCCTTGCTTCTCTAACCGTGGTGGCGTCACGAGTTTATGAAGACGTGGTGGTAGCAAACGGCTTGGTGCCCCAGTGGCCGAGAGGGTGGAAGCGCAAGTAGCCGATGCCAAAGCCCTCTCTAGCGACGGGCGACGCGATGGGAGGAAGAATGGGATAAAGAAGGAGAGAAAGAAGAAGAGCGCAAAGGCAAAAGTGTTGAAGAGTGGTATACATCAAAGTAAACATGTTTTAGAGTGGCATATGTCCAATTTCAAGATTTTAAATGGCATATCTCCAAATACCATGTTTTGGTGTGGCGTGTATCCAAAATTGCCCTTTCTTTC
Source organism: Bonia amplexicaulis (assembly GCA_036346245.1). Taxonomy (NCBI): domain Eukaryota; kingdom Viridiplantae; phylum Streptophyta; class Magnoliopsida; order Poales; family Poaceae; genus Bonia; species Bonia amplexicaulis. Next base: position 29,174,104 of record CM070738.1, on the reverse strand, counting down.
CTATGTCGCACGTTGCATAAGTTGTTGGATGGCGTATCAACGCTCTCAATCGACCGTGGTGAAATAAGTAGGATAGGTTCATTTGCTTTATAAGTTGAAACAAAGCAAAGGCTTATAAGTTAAGAATTTAAGATTGAGGGGATAAAAAAATTAAGTTTGAGCTCAAGCTTAGTTGGGAAAAAAGAGGCTCAAATAGGGTCATGCTCAATTGGAATGCACTTTTTTTAATTTGAAATTCACAACCTATTAGAGTGACAAGTCAACTTATGGGGTGTTTGTATTGTTTGTGGCTGATGGTTTCTGGCTGAAAACGAATAGTAGTACCTGAAGGGGCGAGCGGTGGGAAAAGTGTAAGAGTGATACGTACGCGGGACGGGAGTAAGAGGAGTGAGGTGTGTGACACACCTATGACCCCTTGTCTTATTCTTGAAGCAAGACATAAGCAGAGAAATGAAGAAGCCGGGTATTCATATTAACTTTTGGCTTCTCTAAGCAGAAGACAAATAGAAACCAATATGAACATGACCTAAGGTGAAGTGGGTTTCAAACAACCAGTCTCGCAATGTCGCGCCTCATATATGAAAACATTGATTTTTCAATCTCTAAGAGCCATATCATCTTCTTGGAATGCGATATACCTTAGTAGAGGTGAACTATATTGTTATGGGAGTGTTCAACCCATCAAACCTTTGGATTAAATAGTGGGCCTTAGGGTAAACCCAATAGCATAGGATTACATGTATAAACGAATGTACCGATTTACCATCACTTATGTAATTATTGAGGGGTAGGATGAGAATTTTTCATTCTACCATATTCATATATATAAAACCCCTGCTGGTATGAGAGAGGAGCAGATCAACTCATTTCCATTGATCAGCTCTCTCGCTGTTAGCCCTCTAACTCTTTTAGTTCTATATTCCTAAGGAGAAAGGGGTAATCTGTATCTACTGTTGTGGGTCATGTCACAACTTGTATCATTGCATTTTAGCATTTCTGATCTTCCGATCAAAAAATGAAGGTTATCTGTCACACTTATCTATTGTAGTCTCAAAAAATCGACGTCAAATGCTATTTTCTGATATACTCCTAACTGAGGTGAGAGATAATAATAGCACATCGAAGGACCCAAATCCCACCGTCCCATCTCACTCCCGTCATTCGTCATATGCCCTCCTCATTCATTCAGGCAACTTCAATAATTTTTTAGGAACATATACAAGTTTAGAGGACCATATAGCAACAAGCCAATAAACATGTCGTATTTAAGTTTCTTTAGGTCAATGGAGAAGGGTATTTTATCTCGAGTGTATATAGATATCATTTGGATATTTTCTTCTTAATAATCATCTAAATTTCGGACCGTTTGATTAGAGATCCAACAACCTCTTTTTTTAGGGGGAATTTTTTTGGGAGGGGGCGGGGAGAATTTATGACCGTTGGATCTCTAATCTAACGGTCACAAATCTAAATGATAGTTACAAAAAAAACATCCGAATGATATTTATCAATATTCTTTTACTGTTCCTAAATAATGCATTAGTACTATTTCTCCCTACCACCTTCCCAGGACATGCGCTGTAGTACATACACCGCCATTATTGGTCGTTGGCTGGCGAACGAATGTGAAACTTGATCGGCAATTATGTGCGAGAGATATATATATATATATATCTTGGCTACACCGAGGAATGGTCACCGAGGAATAGACAACTGTATATTTCTTTTTCATGACATCACAGTCTCTATTGAATTCATATAACCATACACTGCTTATTCGTGAATGGTAAGTCCATATGTCCGTGAAGTAAGACAAGTAACAGCAACATCGCACGCTCGATTCATTAATTTTCTTCCTCTATGGAGTACGGACAAGGAATTATTGAAGAACAAGTTCTCCACTGGAAGTTTGCTTCAGCGGTGACGTCGTCAATCCATGTCAACATGTAAATGAATATTCGGAATCGGTGCTATCGTTAGGAAATTGGATTCAATACTACGATACTCCAATGGGAACGTCAGCCGCTATAGCGAAGACTTGACGAATGGGAATCGAAGGACATGGGCATCGCGTGTCCTCTTCAGATGATCAGATCTACAGGAATATACAATTCAGGCGTAGAGGTTTCGAATGGAGAACAAAACTTAGGTGCTACTTTAAATGGTTTAGAAGTCTAGCTTCTAGTTTCTGTTGTTGGTTTTTATCCGTAATTGCATCGTAGTGAGTACAGATTTTTTTTAAGTAAAAAAGAGAAGAAAAAAAACATCACTATATTTTTTAGCTACTAAAAACTAAAAGATAAAAGCTGATAGTTTTTAAGCCGTTTAGAGCAGGTTCTTAGGATATGCAAATCAGGAGCAAATGCCATGGATTAGACAGATGGCAGAACATAATAGCTCAACTCTAGTCCGACGAAACACGAGACAAGTTAATAACAATCAGTTCAACTGTTCAAGAAGCGACTCGAGACGAATCCGGAATGCCTTTCCAGAGACAGCGCAGACTTTGTGCTGATCGGACGGCCGCGATATCCAGATCAGCCGAGATAGCCCCCGCGCGCGCTGCCTCCCCGCTCGACGATTTCTTCCAAGTCCACGCCCAACCTGCCCCACGCCATCCGCGCTGGTGAGAGCGTAATCGTTTAAAAAAACGGACGGCGCCGATGCCCCGGCCCGGCGGTTGTCCGGTCCGATGCGCCACCGCGGTCGGTGTCCGGGCCGAAAGGGACACCAAAAACTGAAGCCCTTTTAACCCCACTCTTATCTGTCTCCTCCATGTGCTCCCTCCCCTCGAAAGCGCTCGTGTTTCTACCCTCTCTCGCGCGCGGTCTCGCTGTGCGGTCGCAAGAATCTGCGGTCGCAAGAATCTCGCGCTGTGTGGTAGTATCCGCGCGAGTCAACAGAGCTAGGTCTCTCCGCGTATAGGTAGATAGACTGAGCGGCCGATTTGGTTGCTCTTGTGGGAAGTACTGAGAGGAGTGCGAGGGGAGAGAGGGAGAGGGATGCCCATGGAGTACGGGAGGAGGCAGGGGCGGGGTGGTGGTGGCGATAGAGTGCGTGGCGGGGTTCGAGGGCGGAGGAGGGGGCCGGGGAGCAGCGAGACGGTGCAGACGGGCGACGTCGTCGAGGAGCTGCTCATCGGGGTGGGCGGCCGTGGCGGGGCCGCCGCGCACGCCGCGCCGTTCAAGGGCGGCCGGGCGGCCGTGCAGAAGCTCCTGCACGCGGCGTACAAGCGCGGGGACACGTCCGTCGAGGTGTGCGTGCGGCGCCCCGCGCAGGCGCAGGCGCAGCAGCAGCTGGTGGTGGCCGACGGGGAGCTGCTGGCCCCCGCGGCGGCGGCGGTGGCGGCGACGACCACGGCCAGGATGCACGCCTGCATCGTGCCCCAGGAGGCCGCCGTCGGAGGCGGGATGGGGATGGTCCGGCGCAGCCGGCAGTACGTGCTCCGCTCGATCCGCGATCCCAACTACGCCGTCGGGCTCGTCGACCGCATGGAGAGCGAGTGCATCGCCATCCGAGGTAGTAACACACTACGTTCATACTACTAACTAGATAAAGCTGATTAATTCGTAGATTTTTAGAAGATTTTTTTGGATGCACTTTTAGTCCGTATAGCAAACTCTAGCTAGGGAAGAAATGTAGGGGTTTTTTTTGACCTATATCTATGGCTTATGATTTTTAGTCGGAATTTTTGAATTTTAATCTATTCATAATAGAGATTACGGAGAAAAGATACTTGTTTGTGATTTTAGCTAATACATATATTATGTTTTTAATCTATACTACAATTAACTTGTAGATTTCATAAAAAAATATTTTGTTTGAAAGTTAGATACTACAAAGAAGATAAAATCCGGTTCTAGAAGCAGCAATGAATACACCCATAAAAGTCCGCGACTGAGTTTTCGTTACATGCCGGGTTGGACTTCAGAAAAAGGATAGTACGCCTGTGCCCTCTGAACGCGACTTTTGTGCGCAAGTAGGTGTCCTGATAGATGACTCCCATCTTTATCGTTCCCTCTCTCGATGGCAAGAGGAAAATTTGGCGTGTTCGATGCTTCGATCACGACATTGATTTTGATTGCGAGATAGTGTGCCGAGGCATATACTTGGATCAGTTCTAACTTCTAGCTACGTAGCCAGAAATGGTCACTTCTGCGAGTATATATAATACAGGGTCTGATGATCATCGTGTCTAGGGATATGATCAGAATATCCCTGGTGCCATGGGATAGATCCATAGAGTATTGCAAGAACTGTTGATAACCTTGTTCTTGTTGTGTTTAGGACTGCTTTTGTTGGGAAGTTTCTAGAGTAGCTTGTCCTGCGCAAGTTATATATGGCCATTGTGTCTAGGGATATGAGCAGAATATCCCTGGTGCTATGGGATAGATCCATAGAGGATTGCAAGAACTGCTGATAACCTTGTTGTTCTTGTTGTGTTTAGGACTGCTTTTGTTGGGAAGTTTCTAGAGTAGCTTGTCCTGCATAAGTTATAATATGGACATCCGTTAGTCCAGATGATGCATACTTGCATATTGCAATGTTTGGTATTAAGCATATTCTGTGGACACATTATTAACGAGATATGAATGAGCTTGTCTAGCCCCAATTGCTAGCTTCTTCCGTTTGTAAGGGCTTGTCGCCAAGAAAATAATGGTGATAGAAATCAATAGCCTAGCTAGTACAAATCATAGTAATAACAAAGTCCAACCATGAAATACTGGGAATTGAGATGAAACCTGGGAAGTGTACATGCAATGTTTTTGCTTTGTCAGTAAAAAAAGAACATAAAGTTGTTATAGTCTTGCATACTTCCAGGCAACAGACACGGCGGTGCACGTCGAATGGAATCAACATTTAGATTCATTCATACGTGGCACCACTTGAATGTGTTCCTCTGACGAGAATTTGTCTCGAAATTTCTCAATGCAATTCGGAGATTCCCCGGTTGACTTTTACCTTCCCACTCACATCCCAAAAATATGCCTCAAAATTCTTAATGCTTGTCAGAAATACGAGCAAAACTAACGCAGAATTGCACATCAATCACGTCAAAAAAAACTTGATACGAGCGTGAAAATTCCTCTGAATTTCTAATGTCGTGGCCTTGGGGGACACTGACCGTGGTGCGTTCAGGGTCGAGGAGCTCGAGGGTGGTGTGCGCGCTGAGCAAGGCGCAGCTGCAGGACGGCTACGTGTCCTACCCGTGGGAGAAGAAGACGAGGGAGGTGCTCCCGATCCCCAACTCCAGCAGCTTCCTCTCCATGCTCGTCCTCCCCACGGCGCTCGACCGCGCCGCTTCCCGCTACAACTCCGTCGAGGACACCCTGGCCCGCGCCAACGCCTGGATCCTCTCCTCGCACGCGTCCGGGGTGCCCATCGCCTTCCTCAACGTCCAGACCGAAGCCCTCCTCACCAAGGTCTCGCCAAGGCCAAACCCCCACAGATGTTTCTGTGCACCGCGTGCATGCCTTACTGCCCCTCACTGATGACGCGACGTTCTTGGTGCAGATCTCCGGCGAGATGGCCTCCACGACGGTCAACTCGGGGTCACTGGCTGACCTCCCGAACCTCGCCAACGCCAGTCTTTACGGCTTCGAGGACTACCACGGCGTGGACATCGGCGTGGTGAAGGCAGTGCGCGTTTGGTACACCGCTGCCGCGGGGGAAGTGCCCGTGGAGATCACCCTCGAGGAGGGCGACACCAAGCTCGGCTTCGCCATTAGCCGCACCGAAGAGGTACGTTACGGTTTGCTTCCAACACGTTGATCTTACTCGCTACGTACTTCTCTCGTTCTAGCACACGCGTTTGATTATGCGTCTGAGCTGAATCGCTCTTGGGCAGGGTTTCATCTACATCTCGTCCGTCATGGAGGACGACGGCGATCGCCAGGCGCCGTCCACGCGGTCGGGGCTCCGCGACCTCTACCGGGAGGCGAAGAGCGCGTCCAAGCTGCTGATCATCTCGAGGGTGTCGGGCGACAAGGTCCTGCCGTGGATGGTGTCCACGTCCGGCGCCATCCGCTGCTTCGACACCGTCTCGCTCAGCCAGAAGCTGTCGCTTCACCGGCACGCCCTGCGCCCGATCCTGCTCCACGTGCTCATGTGGGACGGCAAGTCCGACGAGCCGGTTCGCCCGCACGAGCCATACCCGCCGCCGCAGCAGCCGCTCCCGGCGTTCGCCGAGCTGCTGCGGCAGAACTCGTTCGCGTGCATCGAGCAGCCGGTGCAGGCAGAAGGTGGGCCGGGGATCATGCAGGGGAGGGACACCGCAGGGGGCACATCCTTCAGGTTCCACAACTTCTCGCTGCCCAACTGGGTCTGACGAACGCTGGACATATCTGGAGGTCTCAGTGGGTAGCTGTACATATGTAGATTTCAATGAGTGGCATTGTGCTGAGAAAGAGCACATTGTAGTAGAATAGAGTATAATTTTGGCCGGTTAAATATTGTTCAGTTTCAGCTCTACTTTAAATACTGCAGATTGCATTAGGAGGAGAATAACAGCTACAGGATGGAGTTTAAGGTTGGTACTCATGGATATCAAGGCCGATATCATTCTGACACTTCATTTGGAAGTTTAACAATATTATTTGATTTTCACTGGTGATGTAAGTTTAGTACACAACAGAGTATCCATGCTATCTTAACAAGAGAATCGAATGAACCTACTTTTCATGGACATAAAAGGGTCTTCTTTGCATGGACATAAAAGGGTTGCGTTGGGAATAAAAGAAGCACCCTCAGTATGTGAGCATCCGGGAATGAAAATAAAAGTATGAGCTTGGACTATTCCATGTCGCGTTCTGATCATATATGAGTCATCAAATTAATCGGAAGTCTGCATGATGTCTAGAACCCATTCTTTCCTTTCAGATTAATCGCTGAGAGCTCCTGTTCAACATAATCCCCAGTGCAGATTGGCGGATAACTATGAGCATTGGGTGTTTCAGCAAAGTGGCCCAATGGCTTAAGCGTCGCATCAGAAGCAATGTGTGCGAATAACTAATTAGACAAGCAGACAAACGGGTTAGTCAATAGCTCACCAGAGCAAGTAGAGTTAACTTCTGCAAACTTCTCATGAAATTAGCAAATACAGAAAGGGAATTGAGAGCATACTGTTGATGAAACCCTCCACAAGCTTCTATTTTGCTCTTTCGCTAATGCTATAGCCTCTAATGTTCTCTTGGTTACCACTACCTCATGCATTCCAGCTAAACACTCGCCACCTGTAAGCCATTCCAGCTGTACAGAAAGAAACACATCTAATTAGTGAAGAGGTGTACATTTTTTGTGTGTGTGTTTCACTGACACACCCAAGTTCCCAGAAATAAGGCCCGCTTTCACTTGCTTACCACTTCCACATAAGTGTTTTGTTTAAGGATCACATAAGTGTTTGATATTTTAGAGATGGCTCAAAACTGAAACTAAAGCTTGATTTCTATGATGACAACAGCATCAATTTCATAAAAACCAGTACTCACAACTCAGAACAAAACATTAAGGATGATATCATTAAACTGACATAGTTGACCCCTAGTAATTTGCATAAATATATCCCTTCACTAAACCATGAATAATACATTAAATCAAGGTACATCCAGTAAAAGTGGCAAAGCTAACCTGTTTCCCCGATTGAATGAGAAGGCAGCCAACAGGGACCTTCACCTCCATCTTTTTACCATTCCTTAACCAAATGTTCAGGCCTGGAAATCTACTTCGACCATGTATGGTCAAGAAATTAAGATCATAATGGAACCCAGCAAAAACAGAGCCCTCAGAACCATGACGCTGCAGGTCACTTCCAGTTGGTGCTAGGAGGTGTGGTCCCTATTGAAACACAAGAATAATTGAGTAATGCCAATGAGATGATTGCAGAACTTCAAGCTGAAAAATACCTATAAGACTGCAAATGTTGAATTGCGTGATTCAGAAAAGGACAGTTCATACTACACCTTAGAACCCACTCAGGTATTTTCAGTTTACCAAGTTAACACAATGCTGAGACTAGGCATGATTTTTAAGAACTTGCATTTCAAATAGATTTATATGTTACAACATAACAAGTGAGTGCAGAGAATTACAACATTACCTCCCTCATCAAAGAGGTAAATGCATCCTTTGGCAAGCCAAATCCAATTGCAGCCATCTCAGCAACAACCTACATAGCCATATGACACAATCAACTTGCGTATCAATATCATACAGCAAAACCGTGAATAGAGTGCATAAAACATTGATTCAGAAATAGTGCTAAGCATGAGATGTGTACCTCAATTGCAGAAATCATTTTAGAACCCCAGGAATCCATCGTCTCTTTCCACTCAGGTAATCCATCAGGGATAACAGGTTCCGAGTTCAGCTCCTAAACAAGGTTACTTACACATCATTTTCAAGACTTCTACACTGAATTGAAAGGATCATGTGAAAAAATCACAACCTTAAAGCAGGTATTCACGGGGCGAGGACCCACTCTCCACATGTACCGCCATTTCGGGTCTGGTCCCTTCGGGGTAGCTGGCTGAAACTCCTGGGGCATACTCTTGATCCTGTCTTGCATCTCCTTGTCGACAAGGCTGCGAGGTACCTCCACACCTTCAGGTGTCACACCAACCTTATCATTTAAAACAGAACCAAAATGCCAAAATCCATCATCACAATGGGGACAAATTAAGACACCACACGTTCAGCACAATTGTTGGATGTAACAATCTTATGTGTCTGAATTCTCATGACGATTTTACAATGCAACGGATCATACCAGAGAACTTGATCCAACAAACTAAGTATTACTGATCCCAGCAGGTCGGGCTTAAACTTTCCCAAACCCTCGCCTCCGATCCCACGGAATCACACACCAAAATTCGTCTAGGAAGCAAAACAATAGAGAAGGGTACCACCACCTCTAGGCCATCATTTACCTGGTAGTGGAGGTGGGGGCGCTCCTGGAGGCGCTTGGAGTCGTCGGATCGGGCGAAGTAGCACTCGACAACATCGAGGAAGCGGTCGTTGTCGGCGGCGGAGCAGCGGGGGTCCTTCACCAGCAGCGCCCCCGTGTCCCGGAGGCTGGCGCTCACCGCCTCGCACAGCGCGCGCACCCCCTCCTCCTCCGCCGGAGCCGGGACGCCGGTGATCTGGAGGTACGGCGCGAGATCCACCACGGGGAGGTCCATAGGCTGCGCGGCGGCGGGAGAGTCGAGTTAAAATGGCCGCCGCATCAAAATGCGAGGGGGACTGGACTAGCGTGGAAGCGTAACTGTGGAACAGCGAGCGAGCGAGCGAGCGAGGGTCCGAGAGGGGGAGAGAGAAATGATGCGTGAAGGAACCCGGCGCGTATTCTCTAACGAGTCACAGGGTGATTTAGCTCCTCCAAGCTATCTATCTTCAGATCAACGCTCCAGATCATTCTAATTTTTTTGTTTTGATTTTTTTACTTCTAGTTTTTAGTTTTTTATTTTTATCTTTTTCTAGATTTTTTCTTTTTTATATTTCTTTATATTATCTGTGTTAAAATAACCTATTTTTTAAAAATCTTATTTTTAAAAAATAGGTTATTTTAACACAGATAATATAAAGAAATATAAAAAAGAAAAAATCTAGAAAAAGATAAAAATAAAAAACTAAAAACTAGAAGTAAAAAAATCAAAACTAAAAAACTAGAATCTGGAGCGTTGATCTGGTGGAATGGATGGCTTGGAGGAGCGTGACTAGGGCGGTGCCGTGAAATTTGGAGGCCCTGTACAAAGCTCTAAGTAACGGCACGGCCATGGATGAATGGACATTGGACGAGCCGGCTAGCCGGCGCTCGGCGCAGATGAGACGAATACGAACTGACGAAATCACAAATACAAGAGAGAATACGAACGTGGGGGCCTCGGGGCTCGGAGCCGAGAATCTGGCGCCACGCACGCTGAAGTCGTCACACGAGACGCAGCGGACTCGAGCTAGGCTCGGGGCTAGGGTGAAAACGGATCGGATAGTTTCCGTCGGATCCGGACGGATACAGATACGGGTTGTGTCGGATCGGATTTTTTCGGATAGTTCTCAGATTGGATATGGATACGGATTTTTTTTATCGGATACGGATACGAATACAATAAACCTAGTATCCGTCGAATACGGATACGGATAATCCGGATAATACGAAACCGGATATCCGAGATTTTAGCCCAAGATATCTGAACCGGATCTGATACAATAAAGCCTAGTATTCTTATGCTTATTTAAATTGCTATCATGGAGGACTTGGTGGATGAAATGGAGGAATGGAATGTTCTTATGCTTGTTCAAATTGCTATTATGTCATCATGTGTATTCCATGAATTGCACGTTGTTGCTACTTATGTAGTTATGTTATGATCGACTATTTGGTATATTTATTATGGATAAAAAGACTATGCTTGTTTAGATTTTATGAATATTTTGACAAAATGAACTATTTATGTATTTTTGTTAATTTTGGATGTATAGTTTAAGGGGTTTTTATGTTCCGATAAATATTCGTAACCATATTCGTTTCGATTCGTATTCGATCCGTATCTGTATTCGATATTATTCGTATTTATATTCGTATTCGAGTTATCCGTATTCATATCCGTATTCGAAAAAATATGAAAATAAATATGGTAGAGATATTATCCGTTCATATCTGATCCATTTTCACCCCTATTTAGCGCTCTGGCCTCACACGAATACATGAGACTTCTTCTGCTGGATTGATTTTTTGAGGCCCTAGAAATTGGGGGCCCTGTACAGTCGCACGGCCCGCACCCCCTTGGGCACGGCCATGAGCGTGACTTAGCTCCTCTACGTCAGATAATCCCGAGCGGAAGGAACCGGGGGGAGAGTGGGAGCCGGAACAGCAAACCGGGTGCTCACGGAACCGGTTTGAATAAGGATCCTTCCAGTCCGGCTAGTTGGAGTCACACACGCAATGGGAAGCTACGTTCAAGAACAAAGGGTTTGTTTGGCTACACGACGTTGCAAATTTTTTTTTGGCTGAAAAAGCTACTTGTCTGGACTAAGCTAGATTCTTGGGATATAAGTGTGGGTTGTTTGGCTGCTCTAAACGGTTTTTATAGGGCCACGGCCAAAAGCTTTTAGCTATTAGCTAAAATTATAGTGTAATTAGGGATGAAAACGAGTCGATTTGACTCAAGCCAATCTCGCCTAAGCTCGTTTCAACATGCGCCTTGACTCTGTTCGGCTCGTTTTGAATACGAGCCAGGAGGACGACTCGGCTTGGCTTGAAGAAAGGCTCGAGCCGGCTCGCGAGCCCTCGTGAGCCAACAGCATGCATTCTTCTACCGGCTCGGCAGCTCGACGATGACATTTTACCCACTAACTTAGAACATGTAACAACAGTAAACAATTTATATATCACACGACAAACTAGCACATAAAAGTTAAAATTGAGTTGTATTTACATATAATAAATGTGCGCATAAAGATTTAAGCTTTCTCACTTCGATTGAGCAATTCAGCGATGGTGTCAGTAGTGTTAAAATGCAGCACACCAAATGCAAATTAGTAACATTGGCACTCGACCAAACCATAATCAAGTTGCTGCAAAATTGTAGAACAAAATGTAGCAGTCTTTCCGGTTCCTAATTAACAAGAATGCAAAAAAAAAAATCAACAGGCATCGATGTGGAAAGAAAAATAGTTAAGCACCCAATCATAGTAATCACAAAGCAATCAAGATATATTACCACTAGTTTCTTCATTTTGATTTTCATGCAAGATTTCTTCTGCATCGCTAGACTGCGTGGAGGCGAAGCTGAACCTATGCTTCGGTGGGGGAGGAGGGGCGGTGGTGGGGAAGAATGAACGGCCGTGGGCGGGGTTAGGGGCGGATTGGGAGGCTCAACAAGGTGGGGAGAAGGGAGGGTGGCGGCAGGAAGACTGAGCGGTTGGAGGGTGAGAAGAAGAGGGGGCAGATCGGCATGTTGACCGCCAATGGGCGAGGAAATGAAGCGGTGGTGGATTCTGGTGACCGACCGGTGGCGGGAGATAGGGCCGGTGGATCTGGTGACCGCCGGCAAGCGGGAGAAGGGAGGTGGCGGATCGGGAGGCTCAACGACGGTGGGGAGAAGGAGGCGGCGAGCGAGGAGAAGAGGCGGATCGACATCTTGGCCGGCCGCGGTAGGGGAGATGGGGCCATGGAGGGCTGCGGCGGATCTGCGGGCTAAGCGGCGGTGGATCGGGACGGGAGGGCAGAGAAGAGAAAAATATGAGGGAGACGAGTTGATGTTAGCGCTTGGGCAAGGAGGTAGCTCAGACAAGAATCGAGTGAGCCACCGAGCTGCTCGCGAGCAGCTCGGGCTCGGCTCGATATTGTAACGAGCTCAAAGTGAAGCTTGGCTTGCTTGTGCGCGAGCCGAGCTCGAGCCCGAGCGGCTCACGAGCCTCAAGCTTTTTGCCCAGCCCTAACTGCAGCGGGTGTTAACTTTTTCTGAAAAAATAGAAAACAAAATTGGAAAAATCTGCAAAAAACCACTATATCATCATAGATAATGCAAAGGAACACGAAAAAAGATAAGGCAAAAAATGCCAAAATAAGTCAAAATTAGAAACCGATGTGTTCCAAGTGCTTTCTAGCTTCAATAAACTGAAAGATGAAAAAAGCCAGAAGTTGAAGCCATTTGGAGTGGGGCCTCGCGGCTTCTGGTTGTTCATTTTTGACTGAAAGTATACTGTAGCGGCTGTTAGGTTTTTCAGAGTCGTTCAATTAAAAGAAAATTTAAAAATGAAAAAAATCATTATATCGTCACAGATAATACAAATAAATAAAGGTAGAAAAGCCAAAACAAAAAAAACGAAATTAAGAAGACGATTTGTCCCAAGTGGCTTCTAGTCAAAGCTGTTTGGAGCGGGAGCTAAAGTTGTCTAGTTGTGGTCAGCTAGCATATACGGAGACGTTATTTGATCGGTTATATTAGAGATGCTAGATATATATGTGAAGGTTGAAAAAATGTTAGCAGAGCTTTAATTTGTCTTAAAACACTCTAGCTGTTGCTTATGTTATTAAGTCTTAATTCACTTTAATATACACTAATACCACTTAATATGCACTAATCACTCCTTAATCACGCAATTAGTTGGGCCCGGCTGGCTGTGGAGGTAAGCTCATTTTTTACGTTTCCAGATACCCTGGCTTTAGACGGAATCTTTGTTTTTTCTTTGCATGCAGGCAACCAAACAAGTGTTGTAAAAAAAATTTGTACATTCCACAGGCCTGGATCCAAGTCATCCAAGCAACCAAACACAGCAGCGCATCTAAAAAAAGAACACAAAGCGGCTCCTATATTTTGTGTCCGCTTGTGGGGACTTTGCAGCTCTGTAATTGCTTAAAAACAGTTTGCAATGCAGAGTTGAAGAAGAAAAATGTAATGAACTGCTATATTTTTTCCCACTGAAATCAAGTGCATGCTCGCCACTCAAAGGCCACCTATGGTAGCTACGTATGGTGACAGCCGTAAGAGGTACTGTAGCTGACTGGAATTTGGGCTCAGCCTCGGTAGGAAGATGATAAAAACTATTCACACGTGCATTCATAAGCTAAATCTGTACTTGGTCTAAAAAAACTATATCTATACTTTGTCTGGGAAGAAAATCAATATATTTTCTTCAAGGAATAGGATGGGTTGCTTTTTTTAGATTACAACATAGGATGTATGCCCACACATATCCCACTCACGCCACACACGTCCACACACACACGTGTCCATACATGCTAGATCTCAAGCACATGCCGCTGAATAAATCTTAGATTAACACGTCAGATATGGAATTCGAGTGGGCCACCTGCAAGATGGGTAGTGCTAGCCACCCGAGCATTGCTCGGTCCTCATAGGCTGGGGTTGTTTGCAATGGGCCTAATAACGATCAAAGGCCTACAAAAGAAAAATAGGCATATATCTTAGATTAACACGTCAGATATGGAATTCGAGTAGGCCACCTGCAAGACGGGTAGCGCTAGCCACTCGAGCACAGCTCGGTCCTCATGTGAGTGAGTGAGGGCGAAAGGATATGGCCGAGTAAGTGAGTGAGGGCGCAAACCCTAGTGGGGCCCTACTTATAGGAGGAACTATCAGTGTGAGTTCCATAATATATCCGTCTGTGATAATAGAAAACTTCACAGATGGTTATTTATTAGAATCGTCTGTGTTAATTATGTATCACAGACGGTTATATGCATCGTTACTAACATTGACTGTCACATATGTAAAATCGCTTGTGATAATTGTAACACCGACAGATTCAAGGAACCATTTGTGATGAGGCGTCCAGTAGGACCTTCTCGGTAGTAGTGTGTATAAGAGAAGACATTATCTCCATGTAACCTGGGACTTCACAAAGCAATCATCATGATTAATCATTCTTATTGACAGACCTATGTGATGATAGAGTACTTAGCGTGACATTGTTACGACAATAGAGTCCTAGTTGCTATATTACTTCTTAGTAGTGCATTGACTAATCATATAGAAACACATCATGTAGAGATAGTGTTTAAAGGGTGATACCACTCCACTAACTGAAACTTGGCAATAGAACTACATTGACTAGAATTATCTCAGGTTTAGCATCTACATAAAACAGGGAAGACATAATTATTAGTTTTGCTCAACGTAATTACGTAAGTATTGCTAAATTCTTTTTTTCTTGAAATCTGACATATATTCTTAGATTACCCAAACACCAACGGCATGATCTTTGTGAAGGAAGAGGGGATTACAAAGTACCACCATATTTATGCTAGCGTTCTCCCATCTTTAAAGCTAGTTGATGATAATGTAACAATCTTCATGTAGCATTTCATTTTTTCAAGTTGCATACTCCATGCATGTCAATTATTTCATTTTACTTGCTTAGTAATAGCCAAAAGAGTGCCAAATAAATTATTCACTGCATCAAATAATCATTTATGACACATTTTATTATTCATCCTACACATGATAATTATTTTCAGATTGACCATAAGCACATTCTTGCTAAAGAATCCATGGTAATTCTTGATAAGAACATGAGATCACATAAGATCTTAGCCACTAACCAAGTAAAATTTCTCAAAAACAAGTGTCTGACCTCCTACAGTAAAATTGTGTGCTCAGAGTACACAGACATTTCTTTTTGAAAACAATTTTCAAAACTTCCTCCGGAAAGGTTGATGCTAAGCAAATGCAATTGCAATTGATACCTAGAGGAAATAATATTCTCTAAATCTTCCAGGGCTAGAATAATCTAATTGGTCGAATCAAAATATCAGACGCACAAATGAACGCTCGACAAAGGACTAACGGATAATTAAAAGGTCATGCAGAAAAACAATTGACTTAGGTATAATAGAGTTTTTATCAGTATCGTGGCTCATCAACACCGTTCCTAGTCAGTGTGACCTTACCAACAGCGTGGCTAAGGTGCCGCTTGGTTAGGCTGAAAAAGTGGTTTATGGCTAAAATTTTACTGCAGCTGGTTAAAATTACACTGTAACTGGTAGTGATTTATTTGGCCTAACTAAATTTAAAAAAAAATAAAAATAGAAAAAATAATTTAGACCATCAAAG